>VZRO01003923.1:116468-162577 GCA_013397915.1 Daphoenositta chrysoptera | reverse complement strand
CGGAAGGACGGGGCTCTCGCCGGGAGCGTCTTTTCCCCGGTGCAGTTTAGTCAAGAGCATGATGCAATCCCGCATTGCCATGGATACTGCATCTCGGGCGGCGGCGGCAGCGCCTTCCGCCGTGCGGGGCACGGGGTGGGGTGAAATAACGGGGGCAGGGGAGGGAGGAGAGCCCGCACCTCAGCCCCCATCCTCGGCCGTGGCTGCCTTCCCGGGGAGCTCGCGGAGGGCCGAGCGCTGCCGCGGCTCCAGGAGCTCTGATGCGTTTTTTTGCATGGCCGTGGCGGGCGTGTGGGGTGTGCATCCCGCCAGCCCGGCCCCGCTGAGGCGGCTGCTGCCGGCCGGGCGAGCAGCCCGCCGGAGAGAGGCAGGGTGTCAGCGGAAGGGCTCGGAAGGGAACGCTCTTACTTCTCCTTCTTCTTCCTGAACTCTTGCCCAGCGCCCCTGACCGCCTTACTGGTTTAGAACTGGAGCAGCTGGCACGGTAGTTCCCGGGTCTGTGTGTGGGACAGGGCAGACGCCGCGTTAAACCAGCGCCCTGGAGATGTGCAGTGCTTCTGAAAGGGGCCGGCCCGTTTTAAAACCTACACGTTTAAAGAGTACATGCATTAGGAAATGAGCAGAAAAGGAAGGGCAAACGATAGAAATGTGTCAGTGTGTCAGATGTCTGTGCAGGGACTTTCTTAAAAACTTTATGACTTTGCTTTTATCTTTCATCTCTTGGAAGCCCTCGGGCACCAGCAGCATTAGAAGCGGGCAGTGCCCGGGGTTATGTGAGGTATTGTCTTGGGCAGTGTGTTTTCTCCTTCCCTGCCTGCTTTTGCTGCTTTTCTGCCCTCATTCCTTTGCCCTGATTCCCAGGGATGCAGCATCTGAGGATCCCGCTCCAGAGAGCTTTCCGGTACCAATCTGGGCTGTGAGTTTGCAGACTAAAGGCCAGTTTTGCAGACCTGGGCAGGAATAGCAGCACCTTGGCTTGCTCAGCAAGGAGGGCTCCTGGCAGGCGACAAGAGGCGTTTCTCCCTCGGGCAGCTGGGTGCACTGCCCGCGCCGTGTCCCTGCCGCGGCTGAACGGCAGTGCCCCGTACGGCTCATTTGTATTCTCAGCGCTTCGGGTGATCTCTGAGGCTGTGGGATTCAGTGCCATGGCAGAGTTCTCGTGGCTGTCACAGAAAACTCCAGCAAAGAGCTCAGCCGGCTCCTAGTGATGGCGGGGGAAAACAAGGCAGGGGCATGGCTGCAGTTGGGATGCTTCCCATCAGGAAGTCTCCAAAACCGCTCCGTGCAAATGGAAACACGCCCTGCAGCTGAAACTAGAGGAGGACGAGCGTGCAGGCGTCTCCCGTGGCGGCACAGCCTCTCGCCGGAGTTTTGGGCCAGGTTGCTTCCAGGGTGAGGTTATCTCTGCCAGAGCAGCTCCCTGCCAGGACCCGGCAGCTGCGGGCCTGCCGTAAACCGCCGGCTGGAATTATCGCCGGCGGCCGCGGTGGGTGGAGGGTTTGCGGCTGCGAAGTTTTCCTAGATGCGGGCTAATGGTGCTGCTGCATCAGTATTAAGCTGCTAGCGTACAGGGAGGGGATTTATTTAGTTTAAAGACGAACTTGTAAATAACGCTAAGGAGTTTTGCGATGTATTTCACTCTAAGCCCTTCCTGCTCCTGCGGTGCAGTCGCAGCCTGAGATTTTCCTCTGCTGTTCAAATACTCCATAGCTAGAGATAAGTATTGGTGCAGGCTCACCGCTGCTAACAGCAGCTGAAGCTGTGTTAGGGAGAGTCAGCCTGTGGCACACGTGATCCTCTGATGCTGTTTAGCAATAAAAGCTGGAGTTTTTTTTATATAAGTATTCCTGTATTTGTGGTGCACTCGACATAGTCTGCTTTCAGAGCAGGAAGTAGCCAACGCATGTGCTCTGCCTGGGGGTAGCTGTACTTGCACACGGAGGGAGGATTTCACCTGAAACTTGAGGTACCTGGAGATGGCTGGGGTCAGCTGGGTGGAGATCTTTTCCCAGCTTTATGTGAACTTAGGAGCAAATGAAAAGGACCACTGTGCTGAGTTTTCTGAAGTTTAAGAGTGGATTTGCCCTCACGGATGCTGTTGCCAGCTGACATTAGTCAGAGCACTAAAAGACATGCCAGAATTATGCTTGATTTTACTGAATTTTGTACAAATACATTACATAGTAATGCGTGCTGGAAGCTCTTCTTTGTATTTTTTATTCATAAGTAGCTAAGTTTATCATGTGTTCTAACTTAAGTCTCCTGTACTTTAGCATTCAGATGCAACCAGGGAGAGAAGCAGTGAAATGAATATGCAGTGTGGCTTTGTCTTTCAAGCTGGCAAAGGATCTGGCTGCTGGTCTCTGTGCCTCATGCTGCTTTTTAAAAAAAAGCTGCACTTTGTGAGTTAGTGCCTTTTACCTAGCAGCAGCTGATCAGATGGACTATCTTTGATTAAAACTCATGCATATTTGGTACTTAAATATAGCATCATTAATGATACTTAGTTTATGTGCTGTCTGACCAGTCCCTTGGTTTACTTACTGCAGTATTTTTAGGTAATTGATGTTGTTCTTAAATTTCTCAGCATGAATTCTTCTTGTTGCATTCTTTGTCTTTAGTACAGCCAGAATTGAAATAAAATATTTTGAATTCTCTGGTCTAATCCTGTCTTTCCCTGCTGACTTTCATTTTGTGTTGTTTATAAGAGGAATTAACTTTGGGAAGATAAGTTAACAGAACAAAAAAAAAAAATTTGAAATAGTACTGTAGATCAGTCAGGCCTCTGGACAGTTTCTTGATTTGCAATTCCTTTTGCAACTTGCTAGGAGCAGATTTTTGGAAATATGTTTGAAGATTCAGCTTTTTGGGAATGGTGGTGGAACTGACAATATTTTAGGATTTCAGGCTGATCTGGTGCTCCAGTCCAGCAGTCACAGATGGAGAGCCCAATGCTGAGCATGATCCAGAGCTGCCCCTTGGGAGGCATGTTCCTTGTAAGTGACATTCAGCTGGTAATTGGTTAAATGCTCTCAAGTACTAAGCTGACCTCATTCCTTTACCTTCCTCATTTTTGGGGCAGTAAACATTGCAACATCAAAAGCTTCTGTTTCTGCTGAGCTCAGAAAAAAAAAGACACCCAGAAAAAGCACAAGGTTAAAATACTCATCTCCTGCCTTCTTTCGGTGGTCTCAGCAACCCAAACTCGGTGGCAGACAAAGCAAATCTCCCAGTTAATGCTGTCTGTATCCCACCTGAGAAAAATTCCTGGGAGAGAAACAGCAGTTGCCTCCAGAGCCATGTTAAAACAGCGTCGTGCCTCTGTGTACTGTTGTCCCCTCTGACCCCCTCAGAGCTAGAGGAGGTCACCTGGAGCGCTCCTTCTCGCTGCTGCTGCCCAGCAGGCAGGGCAGGACGGTGTGGTGGTGCGGAGCAGAGACTGGGCGGGAGGCTGGACTCGGGGCCGTGGCAGGTCCCCCTGCTACCCGTGGGGAGGGTGACTGAGCTCTCTGGGTCGGGGTTCCCACCGCAGCAGCAGGAAGCCAGAGCGCCTGTGCTGTGCAGAGCTGTTCCCTGTGACAACTCATGCCAGGAAGGCTCTTTCGGACTGAGAAAGCCCTTTGGAGCAAACGTGCTCTTGGCGGCAAGTTTGGTTTTTGTAATTCCAGACGTGGAGGTTCTGTTGTCTGACTTCGAACAGAAAGAGGCAGGGGTGCTCTTTCATTGCTGAAGAGCAGAGCCACAAACACCTCTACCTATTCTTTCTTGGCATGTTGTCTTACTCCCAGGAGTGGCATGCTGTCTTAAAATGGATCACAAGCAAAATGTTGTTTCTTCACAGCTATAAAAGCTCCACTTAGATTTGGCAGCTCTTCCTTTAGGGTATGAAGGCATGTGTAGGTAATTACGCTGTTTACTATAACCTCCCCTGCATAACTGAACAACTCATTCATTTTGTCCTCTTAATGTCAATCCTCTTTTGTTACCTTCTGTCGTTACCATGTCCAGAATTAGTTGTGTGGGGGTGAGATCTATAAAACTGTTTAGACATAGGAATACTATGGGGGCTGTTGGCCTCAGCTGTTGCAGTAATGCTTTTGTTTTCCTGTTTTTACAATGTGCAAAATTACATTCTTCCAGGCTGCAGCATAAGCTTTTCAAAGCTGTTTTGCTGTATAATAGACTGAAGAAATTGATGCTTTCTGCATGACAGACAGAGTACACTTCTCCATATGCATCCAGAAACTTCCCAAAACTGACAATAATCCTTGTAACGTAGTTGCTAATTTGTTTTGTGATTCTTAAATGTGTTAAAAATGTAGAAGATTCCTGCAGTTTGTGCATGCTAGCATTGGAAATGTTTTTTCCCTTAAATGGAAGAACACAAAAGGACAAATGAAAAGGATAATCAATGAATTACATAGATGTTAGTCTGTTTGAAAACTTATTTCCAGGCCAGATTGCTTTGCTGTGACCTTTCCCAAGGCTGTTTAAATTTGGTATTACAGCAATATGGTTAAGAGGGCATTGCTTAGGCTAATATCCCTGCAGTTCTTAACTGCTGATTGGTAAAAGTGGTTTTTATCTGGGTTTCTGAGGGCATCAAAACATGTCGCCATCATCCAACAGAACAGCAGTTAGATCTGTTTGATGAGGGTAATGCAAACAGTGACATGAATTGATTTTTTGATTGACAAATCAAATAAATGCTGCCTTCAATCTTATTATGGAAATAACTTGTAGAGTTACTGTCTACTGTGTACACATTGGGTCTCCTTATATTTATGTAATTAAATTAATCTCCTGAAATTTATTGCCTTGGTTTCTCTGTTTGTGTTTTGGCATTTAGAACACATTATCTTACAGGGCAAATAAGAGCACAAGAGCAAACTTGTCTGAAGTATGTGGTTGGTAAATGCTTTCCTGTTGTATTGGATGCATTGGAAAATTATTTCATTTTCTTGGTGAAATAGGTGACTCGTGGGAAACAGGAATAAACCTCCTTACCAAGTGTAGAGATTTTACAAAATATGCATGCTGCTAAGTGCAATTGTCACTTCTCCATGAACAAATGAATCATGCTACTTATGCTGAGCCCAGTGCCATGAGTTGAGTTGGCCTTGGCATCCCATTGCAACTGGGCATTTTTCATGCCCTTATTAAAACTTTATTAACTGTAGAGGTTGTGCTTTATTAATGATAGCTTTGTTAATGACCACTGCCATACTGAGCATGTAAATATATACAGGCATTTAATGAACTTGCATTTAAGCTAAAGTTGTCTGTATTTAATTGACCTCTATGTCAAAACTTCGTATCAAACATTTACCTGCCAAGTGATATGCTTTGGGCAGTGACTAAATATGCTGAGTTGCCTTAACATTTACAGGAGATAAAACTTGCTTGTGCAATACAGCAAATGTGGAATAAACCTTTTTTCCTCCATTTTCAAATTGTGCTCTGCCCTTTGATCCCTACATAACCCTCCTCTTTGAGACTCTGGATCAGCGATTTGAACAAATTGACTGTTCCTCTTTTGTTATCACTTGGAAGCGCTCCTCTCCCTCTTGACCTTGAGAAAACTGTTTCTCTTCCTGCCAGGTGTCTTTGCAGTGACTGAAGGGTAATTGCTTTCTTCCTAAGCTCATGTTCAGGCTCTCTGCTGTAAAACATGTACTTGATTTCAGAAGGGATGTAGTCTTGATTGGAGGTAACACTTCAGCTTTTCTGTATGCAAATGGGTGTTTTTGGTGGTGTCATCTTAAGGATGTTACCAGGGTTAGACATAAACTAACAAGCATTAATTTGCAGAATAATGTCATTTGGCTTACTAAACCCAATGCACCTTATATGTTTAGGTAGTTAAGTTAAGCAGGCGAATTGATGCCTTTTTTCTTTTTTTTCCTCCCTCACTGTACTTCTTGCTGTTAAAAGTTTGCTG
Organism: Daphoenositta chrysoptera; assembly: GCA_013397915.1. NCBI lineage: Eukaryota > Metazoa > Chordata > Aves > Passeriformes > Daphoenositta > Daphoenositta chrysoptera. Next base: position 156,636 of record VZRO01003923.1, on the reverse strand, counting down.
GGATGCATTTGGGGTTAAAGCAGTATTTCTGCTGTGCCCATGTGGACTAAAGAGCCCTTAGCAAGGACTAGTTGAGGGAAAATGCCTTGTTCCCTTAGACGCCATACAGTTACGGTTTGGAGCAGACCACAGCTTTGTGGAGGAGCAGCAGCTCCTCTGCTGAGTTAAAACCATGACACCTATATTTAAATAGAGACCTTTAAGCTCTTAGAAGTGAACAAAAGAAATCTACTCTTACATTTGCCACTACTGTATGATTGTCAACATAGTGGTCTGAACAGAGAGGTCTAGTCCTTGAGCTGATCCTGGCTCCTCAGGTTTGGGTTCACTTGAGACAGTGAAGACTTTGGAAACTATAGGCCTTTATACCTAATCTATGTAGGCTTCCCTTTAGGTGTGCTATTTCCATGCACATAATTGAATCAGAAAGCTTCAGGTAACCTCCTGAAGGAAGATTCCTGCTCCTGGGTTACTTTTAAAAATACTAGTGTTTTGAATCATCATTTTGAGAATCATCTCCTTGCCAAACAGTAGGGAGAACCTTTGACTTAAATAACAATAATTAAACCTTTAACCAGTTAGGAGGATGACATTCTTCAATGTTTAACATCGCCCTGCCCTTTAGAAAAAGAAACTTGAGAAACCTTTTTGCATGTTGAAGTTCAAATGTCAGGTTACTTCGGATGCGTGGCCCGCGCGCTTGCTGGAAGCCATCTGTGGGGTCAGTTCATTCGTGTGGCTGCTGGCATGCTTTTGAGGAAGGGCTCGTGTGGTAGCTGCAGGCCCTGCACACCGATCTGGGTTTGGCTTTGAAGGACACAACGAAAATTGTGCTTGCGTTTTACATATGTGCTTTTGTGGATTGCAGGGCAGCAGATGCTTATGGTAAATGTCTGATTGTGGTTTGGTGGTTCATTTCTGTTTTGCAGTACTGACATGGAGAGGTTGCTCTTAGCTGATCACACACTCTGTGAACTGGTGCAAACTCAGCTGGTTGTCCTAAATTAGGGTCATGCATTTATCCCTTGCATCATACATTTATCCCTCAATTCACTTGGTGTGCAGTGGCCTTTTGGCGTGTTGTTAAGGTTTGCATTAATCTTGTGAGCTTGACTTAGTGCATGCATAAAGCCTCATTAATGGGGAAAATACCTGCATTTGTACAACACGGTGCAGAATGTTCTTTTTTTATTAACATATGTGATATAGTGACAGAAAATAAGCTGCCAGTCCAGTAGGCCTGGCTACCTGTGGATTTTTTCTCTGCCTCTGTAACATGCCTTAGCAGAAAAGCCTCTTGCAAAAGATTTGAGCAGGTTTTTTCATATTTGTTCGAATTCTGACTTGTTTGCCACCCAGAAGGTGCAGCTGAGACCATGGTTGCCTCTGCAGCCTCATTTGCTCTGGCTGTAGAAGGGGTGGCTGGGTTTGCCAAGCCCCAGCCACTAAAGTCAGCTATGGGCTGGGAAGTTTTGTGTGAGTGTCTCCATCACCTGCAAGAGCTTAAAACACAGTGTAAGGACTAGAGGAAAACACAAGTACAAGGCAACACCAGCAATATATAGGGTGGCAGATCCTTATGTAGAGTTTGAGAGAGATTGCACTGAGTAAGTCGGTAAGGAGTTCTGCATTTGTTTGTTCAGTTAAAAATGAGGAATAAAATAATAGTAATACAGGTAATCACAGAAGTGCCACTGTGTTTCAGTGTAGGTCATTGCCCTGCTAATGCATGAGTTGTTGCTGCTGCCTCTACTTGCTTATAGGTAAAAATTGTGCATGACTGTAAGCCATTTTTAGGGTTGATGGTGTCAGACCACTTGTCATGTGAGTTTAAACAGTAGTAGCTCTGTGTCCTAGTTTCATCTGGAATAGAGTTGATTTTCTTCTTAGTAGCTGGTGGAGTGCTGTGTTTTGGGTTTACCTGGAGAACAATGTTGATAACACACTGATGTTTTAATTGTTGTTGAGTAGGGGGTACTCTAAACCAAGGACTTTTCAGTGTTCATGCTCTGCCAGTGAGCAGGTGCATAAGAAGCTGGGAGGAAGCACAATTAGAACAGCTGACCCAAACTGGCCAGAGGGATATTCCATACTGCAGAATGTCATGGTCAGTGTATAAACTGAGGGGAGTTGGCTGGGAGGCTCCAACTGCTGTTCAGGGATGGGCTGGGCATCGGTCAGTGAGTGGTGAGGAATTGTATTGTGCATCACTTGTGTTTCTTGGGTTTTATTCCTCCTCTCTTTCTGTTATCTCCCTTTTCATTATTATTGTTCTTGTTGTTATTGTAATTGTTAATTTTAGTTCATTTATTAAAATGTTCTTATCTTAACCCACAGGCTTTACCTTTTTCCACTTCTCTCCCCTATTCCACCAGGTCTGCAGAGGGGTGAGCAAGCAGCTGTGGGGTGTTAGTTGCCAGCTGGAGTCAAACCATGACACTCTGTCCTCTGGTGTTGCAGCCTTCACTAGGTTCCCGGTAATTCTCCAGAGGCCATACCTGATCTGCCACTTTTACGGGACAGGTTCCTGGAACCTCTAATTTCTCTACCCTTTTTTTAGCCCTTTCAAAGTCGTCATCATCCCCCTCTGAAGCACATAAAAGCAGGCTGCAAGTCTGGTCATGCCTTGCAGAATAAAAATAATATCCTTTGGTACTTCTTTGTATTGATTTCTTGTTCTATCAACACTGCTAAGTGGTTGCATTATGGTGCAGGAAGGGACTGCTAATGTTGTTTTCAAATGTTTTTCTCTCTTTTTAAAGTATGTCTTAATTGTCTCATACTTTCTAAATTCAGTGCTGGGCTTGTTGAGATCAGAGATTCAAATCTAAACTCTAGCTGAACAATTGCAGAGCTATGATGAATTTCCAGTTGTGCAGACGGGATGCTTCTTGGTTTCACAAAACACGTCAGGCTCAAACGATGCATCAGCTCAGGTATCAGCTGCATATAGCACAGTGCAGTTTTTTTAGCGTTTGTGGGATTGACTTTGTGTCTTAAAATACACGTTTAGGAAGCTGTTCTGCATCCTGAAGGATGAGATACAGAGATGTTTCTCTGTGAGAACACAATATTGTTGCCAGGTTTTAACTGCACTTTACAGTGTATGAAAAACCATCCTCTTGGAGTGTTTTATTTACATCCTTTAGTGTTATGTTGCCTTCAAAGGAGAGATGCATGGCCGTGGGAGGAGATGACCGTCTTTGAACCTGCAGTGACTGTGAGTGGCCAACTGCACGTGTGAAGAAGTCTAGCAGAGAAGTTAGGTAGTTTTCCACCCCTCTCCTGACTTCATTTTTTGTTGCTGCAGCTTTTCACACTTCCAAGTATCTGTCTGTATCTATTTTTCAGTCTTTGCTTTTTGAAACCTTATTCACCCAACACCCTGAAAGGTTGTTTTGTAGAACAGAGAAGCAAGGCTGGGTTTTGCACCTAACCAATGGAGAAGCTCTAATCAGCCACTGGTGGTTCTGACACATCCTCCCTTACAGCATCATTGCTCTGCTAAGATCCGTGCCAAATTCCCACCTAAGCTGTCAGTCATTAACGTGAGAGTAGAATATTAACAAAGTCTGGGGTTTTGGTGGTTTTTTGTTTCTGTTTTTTTCCCTACCCTTATTCCTCCACCACATACCAGTTCCTGTGTGGGGATATGAGCTTGAGCATTTAACTTCCCTGGTCAAGAGTAACAGGTCTGTTTAACTGAAGAGTCCTTTCACTGATGTTTGGTTTAGAGATGACACATATATGTGGAGGGATTATATGACACAGAGATAAAAACGTTGTGGAAAAATAACCTGCAACTACAGGAATGGTGTTTTGATACTTGAAAAATTGGTTAATGAGAAAGGATTTTTTGCAAAACCCATGTTTTGCTTTAAGCATACAGTAAAAATAGAGGTGTGGTGGTGGTGAGATTCCAGAGGGGAAGACTTTCAGAGAGCTCGTGACATGAATAAGCAATTTAATTGCCTGAAACATTATTCTGTATCCTATACAGTCTGTACAAAACATGTATGAAATAGGTACACGCAGAATGTACAGGGTTTACCTGCTGAGCAACTTTTAATATGTTGACATTTTTATAATTAATGTGCAGAGTCTTAATATAGAGGCTGAAGAGCATGTCTTTTGCCCAGAGTTTAAAGAGCTGCTTTATGAGTGTTTCTGATGAAACACCACTTAACTCTGTCCTTTCACTCCTGGCAGAATATGAGCATTTACAAAATACACTCTAAATTAGGTTTTCACTTCGCTGCAGTCAGCATTGTTTCCTATGTGTAAATTGCTAATTGCATAGCAATGTGCCTTTCTCATATAACAAATTTAATAAAAAGCTTTGGGCATCAAGTGAAAAACATTTGTTATTATCAGAAAATCAAACTTCCCATTGAAGTTTAGTCTTGGACTACTGTGTTCAAGATGTGTTTCGAATCGCTGGTAAGGTTGCTGTTTGTTGTTTCTTACAGTATATCATATAAGGCTGAGAATTTAAGCAGGTGCTTTCCCTCTGTCCTGATGGCCCTCAGCTGCAGGGTGGCCAGGGTGTAGCAAGAGGTTTTGGTCATATTCACTGTCTTTACCTTTTTATTTCAATCTTTTTCTGTGTATCTATTTTCATTAGCTCTGGTTTTTCTTTGGAATACTTTAGCTGTGTTTAGATTGAATAAAACATTCAAGTTGCCTTTCCTTAAAAGAAATATGTTGTTGGTTCTTCATGCGTTTGGTCTCTCGATAGTTAACGTTTTCTCCCTTCCCTTATCTGACCTGCCTTGAGACCATCCTCAGTCCTGCAGTTTTCAAGACAGAAACAGGGTAATGCATCCTAAAATCTGCCTCTTTCATACTTTGAACATGTCAAGGTTGGGTTTTGTGTTGTTGTTTGCTTTTTACAGTGCATCTGTCAGTTCATGCTGCTACAATTATATTTAAGAAATCTTTTAAGTTAGCTCTGCATGACATATCCTGTATGACCTTTTGTTATTTCATGCTTTCTTTTTTCTGTGGTTTTTGCACTTTTCACTAGAACCATTCTTATATGTAAAATGATGATTGTGCAATGCATTTTATTTATTTTATTATCTTACAGTATTTTCGAGTTCTGCATTAGACATACCACATTTCCATTTTGTCCATCTGTTTCATTTACCTTTCTTTTTGCTATGGTTCCTTGCTGCGTGCAGTGTGATGGCTTTGCTCAGCTTCAGCCACGTGAGCCCTCTTCGTCACCCGCATGTCTGCGTTGTGCTGCTGCTTCTCCTGCAGTAAATCAGCAGTGGAATGGACCCGGCTGAAAGCTCATCTTCTTGCTTGGTTGGTTTCTTTGGGGCTACCTCAGTTTTTCCAGGTTCCTTCCACCCAGGCAGGGTGGAGAGTAGGGAAGGAATGAAAGCAGCCTTGCAGCAGTGTCAAATCTGTTCTTGTCTGTTCCTTGTTACTGCACAAGCCCTGGGTATGGCTGTATACATGGTTATGTGGTTATGGTTATATAGTGGACTGGGCTGAATGGAGGAGTTAGAGCAAGGCTCAGGTGATGTGATGACTGTGAGCCTGAGGGTTGCTGATAGGCATGAGCTGGCACCACAACTGGATGGATGGAGATGCTTATCTTTAGGAATTAGTAAGTTGCTAAAGACGTTGTTTAAGAGACTTTGGACACGCAGTGAGGCAGAGGAGGCACGTCTGGTGCCCCCTTTTCCAGGGGACTGCTGCCCTGCAGAGAGTGGGATGGCTGCAGGGTTGGGAAGGAAACCTGTTGCCTGCTGTTTGGGTGGATATTGCTTTGTCCCTGTATTTAAAGCAGATATATTACATCAAGTTACAGTACTGACCCTGCCGTTGCTCCAGTGCTTGTGAAAGTACAAAGCAAATGTAGCAAAACCTTCTGTATTTTGGTGCTGGTGCTTCAGTTTAGCTGTGTTCTTCCTTAGAACAGATTTTAATGGCAGCAGGGTTTCCACTGCAGCAAAAATTTGATACCTCTTATTGAAAGAAAAGTGTGGCTAAACATTGGAGGAAAGGGACTTATTTTCCTGGAATTCACTGCCTGACTTCTGCAGGTAACTGAAGCTTTTATATTATAAGCTTGCAGAAAACAGCTTGGAAGTTGCTAGATATGTGGAGTTTTTTCCTCCAGTAGTCTATTTAAAGTTCATAGAAAGAGTCAGTGATAAGATCACACGCAGCTGTACCATTACAAAATTTCCTTTTAATTGGTTGGCTGGTCTTTCTACCCTTGAAACAAATAATAAAATATAAGAAACCACAGTACTTGCCTCCTGGAGCAGGGTCTTTTGATGAAGTAACATTTTGGAAAGTGCTGCCAAAATCAAACAAAGGAAATGTGCAGGTACAAATGTTTTCTTTTCTAACTACTCAGGAGTCAATCCTCTTTCAGGGGCCTTTGTTACAGCAATGATTTAGTACCACAAAACTTGCCGATTCTCAGGAGAAGTTGGTTTGACATGGGTCTGGTGCAGGCAAGGCTGTTCAGCTCCTCAGGACTCACCAGGCTTTTCAGCCCTGAGTCCTGTAACACAAATGCCATCAGCTGGCTGCATGGTTTTGGCAGTAATAACAATCTGCAGATGTGTGAAGTGTTGTACAAGATGGGACAGGTGTGGGGGAATGATCTGACAAATGCATATGTAAGAAGTCTCCTGTCTCTTTGTTTTCTGTCCCTATGCGAGGACATACCATCTTCACTTTCAGTACTCCTTGTGAATACTGGGCAGGAACAAGGTCAAAAACTTGCTTTGTATAGTGTTAGCACCTTTATCCTTTAGAAAAGCAATTAGATCTTACAGGTAGTTGATTTTCGGAATAATGAGCTTAATTATTTTTGCACTGTTTTGAAGGCAGGGGGTTTAACAGGGCACATAGTGGTTAGGATTCTCTCCTGAGCAGCACAATGCCATGGCATAATGCTTGTACCTAAAGTAATTATTTTTCTTCTTTTATTTCTCAGAATAGTGGGGAAAGGAAAAATTTTTTGTACCTTCTTCTATTTAAAGCTAGCCATCATTCATATTTGCCTGACCTCTGTTCATACTGTTTACTTATGTGTGATGGTACAGTCTGGCATGATGTTTAACATCTTAAAATGAAGGCACCAAGTCTTGGTACAGCTGCAGCCATACAGGGTCTCACAGGTGTACAGTATGAACATACAAAAGTTTTAAGATTGACTTCTCATAGCATGGCTGACTGTATAAAGAAATGGCAGCAAGGCAAGCACTGGGGTGCATCCTTTCTTCCTTTAGGTAAAAGTATAGAAATTCACTTTTGTTGAAGAATGTAACTAATTCAGTGTATTGCATGTGATTTTGTGTGCTAGGGCTCATCAGAGAATTTTGCTTCTCCCACAGCACTCCGGGTACCACCCCAGAAGCACTGGAAATAGAGTAAGCAAACAAATAAATACTTAACATACTGCAACTTGCCTAGGGGTGACTTGTTTGTGTGCTTTTTCAGTGTGATCTGGTTTCCAAAACACAAGTGGTTCTCCGAAAGGTGTCAGTTACCCACCTGAACACAGGGGTTGTAGTTTCACATCTTAGCAGGGCATCTTAATTCAGGTTTTATGTGCACGCTATCCCTGTACAAGTCAGATTTGCATGGTATAGCATTACCTTTGTGACTGTCATGCTCAGCTTTCATGGTCTTCTAATTCCTCCACTTTTTATTGGATTGCTGTATCTAGTCAGCATGTGAACCTGAGATAACCTTTATATAGCTAAACTCTGTTTACATGACAGCTGCACACAGCCCTTTTTTTGCTTTGTACAGTGTTTCACATGTGCAGAAGTATTTTAAGTACTTTTATAGATTAGATGGTAAACTTTCATGTGTCAAGCTACTAAAAGCAAATAAGGTAACCAAGAATTATATATCTCCATACTTTGGGTTTTATTCTTGAGATGTCCCCTGGGTTCAGAGCTTGATGCAGCAGGATTTTGGCAGGAGGAGGGGGCAGGTGAGTAACAGATGTTCTCAGTGCTCGGATTTGGTGCTGCAGCTGCAGGGTGTTGGAGGAAATGAGGGTTCATGTGGAGGGAAAGTCCCACTTGTCACTCTTTTTTTTTCCTACTTCTTGTTTTTTAAATTTTATTATGCAATTATGAGACATGGGCATTTAAAGAAAAAGTAAGTTGAAGCTTACTGTCTTGAAGGTACACAGTGCTCTTGAATGTAATGGTCATGCAAGGCTGGGCTTCTCCATCCTTGGTCCTCCTGGCAGTAGTCTCATTGGCTCTGTTGTTAGAAAATGCAGATTTTGACCAAGAAGGCTCATTAAAATAGGCTTTGGGGACTGTAACTTTATTTTCTCCTATGGAAGCATAAAGTTGGTTTGAGTGAAATACACAGACAGAGATTATAGGAATCCCATTATTAAAGGAGAGAGAATATTTTCAGACTTTCTTGCAGGTGGCTTTTGTATAAAAGAAATGAAACCAGAAATGAAAGGTAAAGTCCTTATGGCTCTCTGGACTGAACTTTTTTCCCTTTGTCTTCCCAACTCTCTTTAGCTTCCCAGGCCTCCTGAGGCTAATTTTCAATTGTGAGCTGCAGCTAACAGTTTTACCACAGAATAAGCTGAGGTGAAATGGACCCACAAGGATCATCAAGTCCAACTCCTGGCCCTGCACAGCACCATCCCCAAGATGGTGTCTGAGAGCATTGTCCAAATGCTTCTTGAATTCTGTCAGGCTTGGTGCTGTGACCACTTCCCTGGGGAGCTGTTCCAGTGCCCAAACACCCTCTGGGTGAAGAAGCTCTTTCTAATATCCAACCTAAACCTTCCCTGACACAGCTTCAGGCCATTCCCTCGGGTCCTGTCACTGTCACCACAGAGCAGAGATCAGTGCCTGCCCCTCCTCTTCCCCTCACGAGGAAGCTGTAACTGCAGTGAGGTCTCCCCTCAGTCTCCTCTTCTCCAGGCTGAACAGCCCAAGGAACCTCAGCCACTTCTCACACGGCTTCCCCTCAAGGCCCTTCACCATCTTTGTTGCCCTCCTTTGGACACTCTAATAGTTAAAATATCTTTATATTGTGTCCCCCAAAACTGCCCCCAGCACTGGAGGTGAGGCCTCCCCAGCCCAGAGCAGAGGGGACAATCCCCTCCCTTGCCCCGCTGGCCATGCTGGGCCTGGTGCCCCCCAGGACACTCTTGGCCCTCCTGGCTGCCAGGGCACTGCTCACGCACATTCAGCTTGCCATTGACCAGGATGCCCCAATTCCCCTGTTTTCCCAGTTGTAATACCAGCACAGCTTTTGTAAAAAGGTGGAGCTTCAGATTCAAAGAGTAGCTGTAAATAAACACTGCCATAGTGTCTGGGGAGGGGGGCTTTGGAGCAAAGCTATCTAGCAAACGCTGTGCTTTGGCTTTCCTTACAAAAAGTCAACTTGTTGCTCTGGTGCCATGTACATATTCTCCCTGTTTCCATCTAACCTAGTTTGCTACAGATGCTCTCCTCTGTTTCAATTAAAAAAAAAAAAAGGAAGCAGTTCTTAAACCCTAGCCAGAAGTTCTCTGCATTGTCGTTGCTGTATATTACAAATACAGCAGTTGAAATAAACCTGCGATGCTTTGCCTTTTCTTCCTCCACATTTTATTTCTGTAAATACTCCTGCAGTCTTGACTGTATTGCTCTCACAGCACCAGGCTGTAAGCTGGCAGCCGTGAGGAGGTTTCCATTATCGCAGTGCTGGTGTATGGGCACAGTGTTCAGGCTCAGGATATACCCCCTTGAACACTTTATTCCAGGAAAATGCATGCTGTTGTGAAAACCATAGTGCTGAGTGATGCCAGATCTGCTGCTGTTGCAGGGGCAGTGGGGGGGGGGAAGCTTTGCAGCATGAAATGTCCTTGTTTGTAGATGGATGCTGGATGCATCCTTCTGGCATGGAGAGGCAGACATGAACAATTTTTCTCTGAGTCTTAGTACGTCTATGGATGTGTTTGTGTGCTTGCTTCCAACTTGCTCTTCCTGCTTGGCCATCACCCTTGTGTTTTCTCTCTGCCTGAAGTCATCCCATGCCATATTAAGAGCTGTTGAGTGCAAGGGGATGAATTTTGTGGGAATGTCCTAATCCTAGGACAGTCAGATCCTAATTTGAGCTAGTTTAGATCTGCTGAAGGTGTGAATAAAATTGCAAGGATGTATTATTTCTGTTAACTCGCCTATCTGAAGATCATCAGATTCTGGTTTAATGAGGTATTGTGTACTCAATTAACAAGTACAATTAGTTATTCTGTTTTGCAGTAACCTTTCTTGTATTTATTTCTGTTCTGTAAAATATTTTAATTACCACATCTCTGTTTATGTAATAAGATAAACATTACTGAAGGACTTGGGGGAATGGAATGACAGGAGTAGTAATGTTATGAAATTACCCCCCTATATATACCCCTGGCCAAAATCTTCCATTACTCCATGCATTTTCAAATGGCTGGAAATCCCACTGAGGTTAAACTGTTTTGAAGCTAGCTTCTCTCCTTTGTCCCACATTTGTTACGCTTCCCTGAATTTTACACAAATGATTTATTTCTAAACTTCCTTATGCTGGTGCTGCTGGTGAGCGTGAAAGCTCAGCACTGTGGGTCCCGATGTGTCAGCAGCAGGCTGGAGGGTTTGCTGCTGATGCAAGAGGGCCAAAAATCTGCATCACTTTGCTAAAGATAGAGATGCAAAATAAAGTTTAAAAATAGCTTCTTGTATTTTAACAAAACTCAAGTGCAAAATCCACAGCACTTGTGCTTCACCTGTTTTCCCATAAAATAAATGTACCTACACTTTCAGATCAATATGAAATACAGTTTTTTCTGAAGTCCTTTTTATTGCTAACATTAAGCATGCTTGGGACCTAGGAGGGTATTCAGAAAGGGAAGAAAAGGGTATTCTGGAGTTGGCAGGAAGTTGAAAGGCAAAGGGAACACATTCAAGGGGCAGTTAAGGCTTTGGGAATAGAAAGGAGAAACTGGGCAGCTTTGGAAAATGGGCAGAAAACAGTTGACAGCTTTGATTATCAGTGCTGTCTTCCAGTTCTAAAGCAGCTGAGTGTTTTCAATTCCAGTACATCTACAAAAGCAAACAGAAGTGTGATCATTGGGTTTTTGGAGAAGGGATAGTTTGTACTTTTGGAGGAAGAAAAAGAGGAGTCACCTCTGCAGTGGCAAGGTCTGGGAAACATTACTTTAAAGAGAAAACACAAATCAAGATTTCCAAAACCAAGTGGCTAAAATTAGGCTTCGAAGTCCTAATTTAAGAACAGAGAAAGTGGCTGTTTTCCAAAAGGACTGAGCAGCCAGGCCTGACAGCACATTTCTCTCAGAAGCCAGAACAATTATTTAGATGCCTGTTTTGGGGATTTTTGTGAAGCTCAAGTTCAGGCACTTAGCTGTGAAAACTGGGATCTGTTTCAGGGAGTTCTTGAGCAGGAGGGTGAGAGCTGGAGGATCCTTCTGAAAGGGAGCAGGCTCCCAGTGCTTTGGGCTTTCAGCTTAAAATGTTTCTTTGCTGCTGTTTGATTTGCTTGTAAAGGGTGCCATGGGACAGAAAGCAAACCTTTATATTTTTGTGCATCATCTTTACAGCTGGAAAGTTATTCCAAGAAGAAACTCAAGAAACACCACTAAAATGTGATCAAGAATTCTTAAATCACTTCATAGCATAAATCCTCCAGAATGTGTTTTCTGTGGAAAGTGTAGGAGAGAATTTCCTTTGAAGGGCAGGAGCTGGTTGAAATCCTCCAGTATGTAGTAGCCCTTTCCTCAGAAAGTAGTTACGTGCATTAGAAGAGCAGGTTGTCAATGCTGGTAGCCTGTGTGAAACACTTTCTATAAATACATTTTGAAAATATATACTACAAGAAAAGCATGTTTCTGTGTAGGCTTTGAACTGTATTTTCAGTTGTCACACCGGGAAGCACCGGGGCCATCCTTGCCTGGACTGAGCTGTAGGGCAGAGCTTCACATCTTCTGCCCAGATAATTAGATGGCTGCTGGAGCACGGTGTTTGTGTCAGCTCATAGTGCCAGAAATGAACCGAGGATGCCAAATGGTCTGTGGATGTCCAGAAAAACCTGTCTGTCAAAATCCAGAGGATTATTGAAAAAAGTAGTATTTTAATGATGTTGCTTAACCTTGTTGGGGCAAGGTGCAAGTTTACCCGTTGTTATGTTTGTGTTGCAGAATTAAAGTCCAGTAATCTTGTTTGTTTAAAGCATCAGAAAGGGGTTTTTTCTGGATTAGATATTTGGACTTGAAGGAGTGAAATGTCTTCCAGGTTGTAAGCCTGAGTGCTTCCAGACTCTGATCCAACTTGCCCTGGTCAAGGGCCTTACTGCACTGGTAAAGTTTGGTGGCAGAGAGGATGATTGTTTTTCCATTGTAGAAAGGCAGGTTAGGAAAAAATAACTGGTGTGTATAGAGGTAAATGTTTTAAAAAGCATTGTCTGGCTGAACTGGCTCTTTTTTTTTCCCGACTGTAGGTACTGAATAAGGCTGTTGTCAGATGTTGTCAGTCATTTACTACAAGGCCTCTGACACAGTCCCCCACAACATCCTTCCCTCTAAATTGCAGACGTATGGATTTGATGGTTGGATTGTTCACTGGAAAAGGAATTGGTTGGATAATGCATCCAGAGGGTAGTGGTCAGCAACTCAGAATCCTGATGGATAAAGTGGTGTCCCTCGATGGTCCATACTGGGACCAGTACTGTTTAATGTCTCCATCAATGACGTGGACAGGGGGATCGAGTGCACCTTCAGCAAGTTTGCCAACAACACCAAGCTGAGTGGTGTGGTTGACATACCTGGGGTGCCATCCAAAGGGACCTGGACAGGCTCAAGAAGTGGGCCTTGGGAGCCTTATGAGGTTCAACAAGTCCAAGTGTAGGGTCCTGTACATGGGCTGGGGAAGTCCACAGCACCAGTGTGGTTTGGGGGATGAGGGGATTGAGAGCAGCCCTGCTGAGAAGGACTTGGGGGTGCTGGTAGGGGAGAGCCGGCAATATGTGCTTGCAACCCAGAAAGCCAATTGTATCCTGGGCTGCATCCAAAGCAGCATGGCCAGCAGGATGATGGAGGGCATTCTGCCCCTCCTCTCTGGTGAGACCCCACCTGGGGTGCTGCATCCGGCTCTGGGGTCCTCAGCACAGAAAAGACATGGACATATTAGAGTGGATCCAGAGGAGGTCAGAGCGCTGGAGCACCTCTCCCTATGGAGACAGCCTGAGAGAGCTGGGGCTGCTCAGCCTGGAGACAGGAAGGCTCCAGGGAGATCTTATTGTGGCCTTCCAGTACCTAAAAGGGGCCTACAAGAAAAATGGGTACAAACTTTTTAATAGGGATTGTCACATTAGGACAGGGGGGAAATGGTTTTGAACTGGAAGAAGGCAGATTTAGACTGTATGTAAGGAAGAAGTTTTTTCAGTGAGGACTTTGAAACACTGGAACAGCTTGGTCATAGAGATGGTAGATGCCCCATCCACAAAAACTTGGATAAGGCTCTGAGCAGCCTGAGTGGAAGATGGTGTGGGAGTTGGACTAGATAATCTTTAAAGGTCTCTTCCAAACCAAACCATTCCATGATTCTGCGAATAGTGTGCCTTGCTGTGGGATGACTTGTAGGTAAAGGATCATTACTGCTGATCTGCTCATCTATGCGGTCAGCTGCAGAATTTGCTCACTTTCAGTATTGGGAAATATGCCGATCACAGTGTTTCAAATGGCCACTGGTTTAATTTTTCTGGGAGTTGATGTTTCTCTGAATTGGGAAACTATTCTAATTTTAAAAGAACCCTTGTAGTTGCTGCTGTTGAAGCAGTGTTTAATGTTGTGTGGCTGTTGGCAGGAGACTTGATGCATTTTCACATGACCCCCTCTGGAACAAAAGCAGATTGTTTCCTTCTGTTTTTCTGTTACACAAATGAGTTCCTATTGAAACAATTTCTTTTTTTGCAAGTTCTGGAAATTGACACCAGGAGTAGTTTTTCCTGTGCTGTGTCTTTTACAATCTGCTGTCTGATAATGCTGGCACAAAAAGCTGGTTTGGGGTATCAGCCCTAAAAGGCTGAGACCTCTGCAGAAAGCCTCCTCCTCTTGGGGAATGAGTTTTTCTTCCAGTTTTGTCAAGGGGTTCAGCATGAACTTTCATTTCTTGCTGTCTTTGCTATAGCTAGGCAGAATTTGTTTCTGGTTTCTTAGTTGTTTCATTTAAATATATGCATTTTTAGTGTCCAGCAAGTGTAGCAATGTATGTAGCAAGTAAATTCTGGATTGAGCTGTTTTGTAAATTTTTGTATAATGAACCTTTGGATTTGTACCAGCCTCTCCCATCTGAAGCCTTTGCCTGTGAAAAGGGGTACTTGAAGACAGATGCAGATTATTGGCTGATGCAGTGCTGCATAACTAGACCAGTCAGTACTGGTTCAAAAGAGCAACAAATTGATTAAGTGGGAATCTCAAACAACAAAATGAATCATACATCAGGGAGTGGGTTTCGTGGCAGTACTTAACAGCTGACAAACTAAAAAAAAAGATGGGCTGACAAAAAAAGGGTGCTTTCTCTAGATATCTTTTCTTTCCTCCTTGTAATTATATACTCATTTCTCACAGTCTTCCTGATGTTCATACTTCTGGTGACACAAGTTATATTTCCTTATTCCTAGGACACCAGTGTGGCAGTGTTGTGGCCATTCACAAAAGTGCTCGCAATACCGTTGCTGGTGAGGTGACATAATCCCAAAAATGCACTTTCTTCTGAAGTGTTTGCTTACTTGGGCTGGGCTTCTTAAGTCAGAAAACAAAACCAGTGTGAATCAGGGCTGTAAACTACTTTTTAACACTTCTGGTTATTTTGATCAAGCCCTTTTGTTTGTGCCTCGTGACCAGATTCCAGTGATGTTTCTGTGGCTTTCTGTGGTCCAAAGCGGTATGACATGGAAGGGAAAGTCTTTTCTGTGTGTCCCTGAGAGGCTGGCAGGGAGCAGTGAGTGGTGGTGCAGGCAGAAGTCCCTGGGGAGCCCATCAGCCTCCTGCCTGGGGCCCTGCGGATCAAGGGGTGTCGGCTTATATAGAAGACCACGGAATGGAAGTGCATGACCTAAGCCCCTTGTATTTACTTGTTCCCATGGGAAGCTGGAGCCCCTGCAGGCCTTCCAGCACTGGGGAAGGGATTGTCTCAGATCCACTTCAGACTGGGGAGAAAGCATAATTTGCATCCTGCTTGGCTTCTCTTGTTGAACCTGGAAGAAATGGAGGTTTCAGTCCCAGCTGACTAAAGCCAGAGGGTATATGATTAATTTAACTTGTGTAAATCAGAAATCCCCTAGAGGTGGGATTTTCACAGGTGGAAGAGAGAGGTTTCTTTAGGTAGAACTAAAAAAAAAACCAACTAATTTTTTTTTCCTAGCAACTCCATATAAGCTTGTGTAATTGTTTTGGTTGGTGCTGTGGGTATGCTGACAGCTTGTGTTACTTATGTTATTTCCCCATAACTAAAAGTTGTTGTTAATATTAGTATTTCAGGAAAGGAGAAACACCAAGAAGTGAAAACCATTCTATTAAAAGTAGATAAAATTTGATTAGTGAAAGTTCAGTATAGTTCTGGATAGAAAAGAGGAAATTGGAAGGGTTGGGTTTTTTCTGTTTTTTATTAATCAAGAAGAAAATTACTTCCTCTTCTCTTGAGAACAGCTTCGTGCACAGTTGTCCCTGCTCACGGACAGTGAAGATGCTTCTTTCCTGCTTTTAACTGTAGGGAGGTACCACAACGTGAGTGCCTCAGTG
The DNA here is from genome assembly GCA_013397915.1 of Daphoenositta chrysoptera. Classification (NCBI taxonomy): domain Eukaryota; kingdom Metazoa; phylum Chordata; class Aves; order Passeriformes; genus Daphoenositta; species Daphoenositta chrysoptera. Next base: position 140,843 of record VZRO01003923.1, on the reverse strand, counting down.
TGCAGACCAGGTGCTACCAATAAACAGTGGCCACGTGAGGAGCTGACAGATGACATTTGAATCACTCTACTGATGCTGGATGAATTTTATCTGGCAATGTCTTACCAGTAAGCAGTTTCTGGAACTGGAGATGCTCATGCCATGGGATGCTGTGTTATCTCCCTGGCCTCTGCAGCCCTCTCTGTCACTTGGTGACTGTTGATCTCTTGGTTTTATGGGCTGTTAATCAGAGCTGTAATCAGTCACCTATCTGCAGGTGATAGCAGAGACAGTTTTTACTTTTTTCCTCCTTCCCTCCTCCTCCCTAGCTAGGCTTGCTGGTTATTTGAGACTCTTTGTTAAAATAGCTTAATAGTATTTATCTGAAAATTTCAGTGTTGCTGGCTTTTTCAAAGTCCAGTCCTCCTCCTCACCGAGGGATCTTTCGAGATCCCATCTTTTATTTGCATGTACAAAATACAGAATCAGAAAGAACTTCAGGTTAATCTGAACTCATTATTTTAAGCTTCTGTGTATCTATAACTATGATTAAATACTTCAGTGGGAAATGTAGCTCATACACCATCTGAGACTAGAGACACATCTGAGACTGGAATAAGCTTTATGTACTGAGAAAGCCCAGCTTTATATGCTGAGAAACCCCAGTATGTTTGCTGGAATTTTTGCATACTAGTATTTTCTTTGTTAACCCTAACAGAACGTGTTCAGATGATTAAACTGTTTTCCTGAGCAGAAGAACTAACTGTCTCATTTTCTTTCTGTTTCATTAGGTTGTAGAATGGAACTTATGGATAAAACAATCAATAGTTACTTTGATGTTTGGCTTGGACCCAGAGGTAAGATTTCTCAAAAGTTAACACATAAATAAAACTGATCTTACTAGAACATAAGAAACATTTTTCCTCTAACTTGACATTGACAGGTGACTACTTTGTATAGGATCTGCAAAGCATCAAAATGTATGACAGTGTAGTGAATAAAAGTCTATTCAGTGTTTCTGATCTTTTTAACTGAAGAGGTCATTCTTCTTCCTATCACTTAAGCTCATGTTGTTTGTCTTAGTGAGTGACTTACCTCACTCAGATCTTTGCTGCTTTTTTTTTTTTAATTTTAGTAATAGCTTTTATTCTAAAAAAGCCACCTTAATTTGCATTTAATTAAATAAAAATACTCTTGCCTTCATAACTAGGGCTCCTGTGGAATTTTTCACTAAAAATATCTGTAGTTTTTGGAAAACACTGCTTCTTTGAAACCATTATTTTTTAAAGAATCGATAGTTTTGGTAGGTTTTGCCCTGGGAAAAACTCTGCAGGTGGAGAACTGCAATCCTGGTCAGGGTGAGGAAGGGAGAGGCCGTGGGACCAGGACAAGTGGTGGCCTCATGCTGAGGGCTTGGGTAGGATGGTGCAGTTCCACCTGGTTCTGACCAGGGGCATTAAATGACTGCATCCTGCACAGAGTGTGCAGAGCAGTGCTGCTCAGTGGCATGTGCTTTCTTCCTCTGACTGCTGCAGCAATGCCTTTTCTCTGTCCCAGTGAAGATCCCGTGATGGTGCCCCTTCTTCACGGGACAAACTCCACAGGAGGTGGAACAAGCCTCTCATTCTTCTAAGTGTATTTTCTATTTGTTTTTATTAGTATCTCAGTGCCCTTGTTGCTCCTCTCTTCATACTAAGCCTGTTTAAATTAGCCTGGGTGTTCTGATATAACATATTGCCTGCGCTGGCATATGGTCTCTATTTGCTGTGGGGAAAATAATAAATCATAAAGGTGGCAAATCCAAACAATTCCCTGGCTTGCCTACCTACTTTCCAACCTACATTTTTAAGGCCTCATTTCTTACATTCAGGATCCATGTATGACTCCTCTAAAATTAAGTCAAGACTGTGAATAACAGCAATACTTGAATTGTTCGTTTATGGTTTGGTTAACTTGGTTTCAGTACTTTGGGCTGACTTCAGTGAGAGGAGTGAGATACTGTGCTGTTGCTGGGTATGGACAACACAGTTGTGGTTCAAAAGGATCACACAATTGTTCCAAGTGTTCCCCTAAAATTCTCTGGTTCAGGGTGGTTTATGTGGCTTTCCTGAGAAGTCGATGCATTGCCAGCTGGACTGATTACTCGGGCTGGACTGACTGCTCTGTGTTCCATTGCTCATATGAGGACTCCAAAATTCAGTTCTTTCTAATAGCACATACATAAGTCTAATTGTATTAGTATTGACTGGAAAATAATTATCAGGATCATCCACCAATAACTACAGAGGTATCTGCTTCACTCCTAGGTGTGCTGACTCTCGGAAATAAGGTGTCTACTGTCGGGAAGGGTTGGTTTGAGAAAAAAAAGGGGAGAGATTTGTTGAAGTGTTTCTTTATAATTTAGGCTTATCTGTGGTATTCAAGTGGATGACAGTTCTGAATGGTAGTGAGTATTTAAAAATAATAGCAGTAATAACTTAAGAATATTTTTGCCTTAGGAAAAGAATTATTTCTGCTTTCTTTAACAATATAAATAAAATATTGTTGGTTGTAATTAGCAATGTGGCCCTTAATAAAAGGGCTTGCTGAACTTCCTTTGTCTTTCTTTGGTATTCCAGCACTGAAAGCATTTTGGGTACAGCTATTTTTAGATGTGTTGAGTTCTTCTCCTTACAAAATCTAAGTCTTTGCATGTTTTTGTTTGTTTCAGACCCCAGAGTAAAAGGATGGCTTCTTCTGGAGAACTATACACCTACCTTTATCTTCTCAGTCTTGTACTTACTAATCGTATGGCTAGGACCAAAGTACATGCGGAATAAGCAGCCGTTCTCGTGCAGGGGTATTCTAGTGATCTACAACCTTGGACTTACACTGCTTTCTCTGTATATGTTTTATGAGGTAAGAGAAAAAGGGTTGGTCAGGCTTCTTTTGCAGTGTCTGTTTTAATTACATTGGCTTGTGTTGAAAATAATCTCTGAGCAGAGTGCTCCTAAACTGGGGAAGCATCTGCAGAAATGGTGCAACCATTTCCAATATCACTTCTCTGGGGAGAAAACCCAGATTGTAATGTTACCTCTAAGGATGGGGTGAAACAAACCTTGCTTTAAACATCCTTGCTGACCTTGGTTAGCAATGTTTCAAATGCCCTTTTCTTGGTCGGTGCAAGTGAAGACCTTATCTTTCAGCATGAGCTTGGCTACTCGTTCAGTAACTCCTTGCTCAATGTGATTGTGCTGGTGCACTGTACAAAGTACTTTGTAGCAAAACTGTGGCTTTATCTGAAGGGCAAAACATGTTTTATTACTTGTGTTTAATCATGCAGACACTCCTTGCATTTATTTCTGTAAGCTTGCAGTAGGTTATTTTGCATCCTCTTAGTTTTGCTGGGAAAAAAACCCCATTGCTGAAACAATGCCATTGTGATTCATCTCTTTCTTTGAACTTAAAATCTAAACATACAAATATATTTCAAACTGAATTGAACTTTCTGTGCACTTACTTCCTTTCACAGAAACCCAAAAATTCAGGAAGTGTAAAGCTCTTCAGCTGCTTATACTCAGAACTGTATATTTTTGTTCAAGTGAAAATGAAGAACTATGGTAGTGTAAATAACAACGTGGTCAGAAAATTACTGTTTTGCTTTAATGTACAGAATATTCTGGCACTCTTTTAACCAGAGTATTTCTCCTTTTTGTAAGGAGATTTTTCATTTCATTTTCAACATCCTTTTTTCAATACAACCTAGGTCTAAAACTACTAATCTCATTTTTTTTTTTTTTTTGCATGTGCTTAGAAGTGTATACAAGCTGCAATTCTCCTTTAAGTTTGTAGTTAATTCTGTAGTTTTTTTACAAGGTGAGTGTTTAGAGATGAAGTGATTTAAATTCAATGTTATTTCTCTTGTGTAGTGAATTGCCTACTCAAAAATTACTGAGTTGGGTTATTAAGGACTTTGATACTTATTTGTCCAGTTGGGAGCAGTTTTGGATTCAGTAGGTACTTGGAACTACTTGTGTTCTTGATGTGCTTACGTTTTTAACCACCTTGTCAGGGTGTTATAAGCCAGAAAAGAATGTGTGTTGATCGGTTTAATTTGTGTAAATGTAGTGTTGATGCTGACTTTAGTGTACATCTACATTAACTTTTGCAGATATTATTTACAGTTATATAGTGATCAATTACTTTAACCTCCAGTCATGTTATTGAGAGTTTACAAGTGCAGACTTTCCTTCAGTTGTACCAAGTGTGGATAAAACTCTCAGGATAGCCCATCTTTCTTCTTTGAGTACTTAGAATAATAGTTTCTAAATTACTGTAACATTCTGCTGTGTTACAAAACCTGCTGGTAAATATAAACAAGAGAAAATACCTGAACTGTTGATCCAATGAATGCCTTTTTCTCACTAACAATAAACTGGTTACCAAGAGAGGACTGTTCATTACATGCTGAAGAAGTACTCATATTTGTAACCAGATAAATAGCTTTTATATTGTGGAGCAATGACACAACTAAAATACAGTGAATATTAAGACGACTCCTTTCTATATATTGAAGTGCTTTATGTTAAAGTGAGTGTTGCTCCTAATCTAATATTATCCATAAGGAAGTGTTCATTAGTATTGTAAATATACCTTCTCCTTGTAAATGGGCATACGTGAAGCTAGAGCATTATGAAGATTATTAAACGCGTGATAGTTGCAATGAAATGTGGTTGGCAGCACTTAGGAGCTGGATGTGAGGGCCAATGATGCTCTGCAACAAGGGAGATCCCATAAAAATGCTGCAAAGCAGAGACCCATGCTGACGTAACACCACACTGCTTGTTTGCAGGGAGAGAGCCAAGGGAATAGGGAAAAAATGTGTTCTTGCACCTCTAGGTATGTTCTTTATCTGAAGTACCTGCACTATTACCTCTGTTGGTGCACAGCATGTGATAACCTTGCTCGTATCTTCTCAGTCTTGGAAATTTCCCTTTGAAGGATTAGCCATACAATAGTAGCACTTTACAGTAAACTTACTTGCTTTTAAGACAAAATGATGAAGAACAGCATTCAAAAACCTTGTGTAACTCCCTGTTCTCTTCCTTGTTGTCATTTTGAGTTTCAGTTGGATTAAAATTTTTCAGTTCTACTGTGAGGAAAATCATAAAATGTCACCATTTATGCACTTGTGTAGTAGCGTGTCTGAAAAGAAGTTGCTTTAATAGCTTGTGTACAATACACCTGAAACGCTACTTTGAAGTTTTTCCTGAATTATAGTTATGGTGATTCAGGTCATGATTCATAGCATCACAGCTCAATTTGCATATTATGTGACCAAAACAAGTTAAAGTGAGGCATCCTCCCAACTGGGATGAAAAGGATGACCTACTTGGTTTTCTGACCTTTATGTCTGAATGGCTGTAAGCAATAACATGGGGGAATTTAGCATCATAGGATTTGCGTAACTCTAGGTATTGTGTACTTTGGTCTGAAATGGCTAGAAGTCAGACCTCTTCTATGGAATTCCTAAAAGTTTCTGTCTGTGCTTGCTATACCTTTTTTATTTGGATATTTAATGACTTGGCCGAGTCTTGGTACTTGCAGAGAAGTGGACTGCCCTTGTCCCAGACATTATAAAAGGCAAGGCAGATCTAGGGGAGCTGGAGAGGCTTCTCCAGGCTGATTTGTCACATACTTCAGGAGGACAGGTTGTTCTTTATGGGCAAACAGTGTTTTATTCTGTAAAAATCTACAGTGCTTGGACTTCAGGGAGAAATAACACTCCTGTGTCTTGGGCAGGGGCAGCAAGGGGTGGCTTCCTGCCTGGTGGAGAAGGTGTGTAGGGAGGGCTGGCAGAGGGGTTATAGGATATGGGCTGATCACCTGCTGGCCGGCACGGCCGTGTCTGAAGGAGCTGCAGGAGCAGCTGGAACAGCAGAGGCAGCACCGCTTCCACCGGTGTTGCTGCTCTGCACGGGGACCACAAGCCATGAGTAGGGCCTGTGCCTCTCTGCTTGAGTCTCAGCTGGGTAACTTAGCAAAGAAGGGAGAGTGCCAGGTCCCCAGTTACACAGCACACAGACCTATGACAGTCTGGGGGTGTTTGTTGGCAAAATCAGCCAAGGGATCTGGACCACCTGGGCTTACATTAGAGGAAACTGGTCAGTGATGAAGGCTCACTTTCTTAAGTGATTTCTTTACTGTCTTTTTTCTTCATCTGAAAAAATTAATTCCCTATTGAATTTGCTTGAGAAAAGTCTCAGATTTTCTGATGAGGGAGGTGTTGCATATGCTGTAGGAAAAGTTTTAGGAAGTAGGGGACTCTGTGTAGAGGTGCTGTGTCACATGAGCCATGGGTGACAGCTAGGCTGCTCTTTCCTCTCCCCCTTCTCTGCCATCCTGAAGCCCTTATCTCTGCCCTGGGGTGACTGCATTCATGTAAAGATAAAGTTCCGTATCTCTGCAGGCATTTGCTTTCTTTGATCACATGTGAACTTCTGTTTCTCTTCACTCTAATCTAGCTCTGTTTTGAACCTTGTAAACCCATCACGCCTTGACAGTGCGATGCAGTGCTAGGTCCCTTATCTGCCCCTCTCCAGTGAGTCTCAGACTTCAGTTTTATCATGAGAAAAACCAAAATCCTCCCCAGTAACACCTCTCCTCCAGCCCAGTCAGACTGCTGTTAGCGTCCTGGCTTATTTTGGTAGCAGAGTTGATTAAAAAAAACATGTGCCACAGCATTTTAAAGAATTCAGCAACAGAACTACAAAACGAAAACAATATGAAAAAAGAAAACTTCATTGCAGAAGTGAAGAAAGTGTGGGTTGTTTCAGCACAAATGCAACTTTGAGCTGCAGGTTTTCCCCCTGAGCTGAGGGACTTAACGTTGAGTTTGAGCACCATTTTAATTGGCTTATGGAGAAACTGTCTTTTTGTGCTGTTTTGAAACCACATGAAGTGGTTTGCTCAAGTGAAAATGGTTATAATTGGCCTTTTCTGGACATGTTAATTTCTTGAGAGAAGATTTGCTTGTGGTTGTTCATCAGCAGTGCCATCAGCAGGCCTGGACTCCTGCCAGCCAGAAGATGAAGGACTTCCTAGAGACAGCAGGCAAGGAAAGGTTGTCTCAAGGCTGTGTTGTCTGAGGAGCCCCCACTCTGCTTCTGGGCAAGTTTCAGACCTACTGTACAGTGGTGTAAGGAGGGCTTGGAAATGCTGGCCATCCAGGGAGCAGACCACAAAAAGTGTGAGCAAGGAGTTAAATGCACTGCTGGTAATATCTGACCCCTCCTTACCACTTTTGTGGTGGCAGGGAAGCAGCTTCCTGGTGCTGTACATGCATGCATAATGGAGCCTTTTGGGAGCAATTCACAGTCATGTTTCAGAGTGCAAAAAACAGTGGTGCTAGGCAAAGGAGCAGCTGGCTAAATGGGGAAAAAGATTATTTACATGTTGTATGTTGCACTGAGTAAGGTTTGTGGGCAGCAACAGCAGTGTGTGGGCAGCTGTAGCAGCTTTTTACCAATTAGTTCCTTCTGGAAAGTGGAGAGTTAAATTATTTTTATAACTATACTACTTATATGATAAACTATGCTAACAGTTCCTACAAATGTTGCTTTGCTTATATCATTTGTGGCTGTGAGAGTATTACCGTTCCTGGCATACAAGAATATGTTATTTTGTAAACAAGGGAGTACTCAGGTTGAGCTGAAGCCACTGCTCATAGCCACACTGATGCCATTGTCCTTTAGAGAGGTGGGATCTGTGGAGACACCTTTCCTTGCAGTATGCTTTCAGTGGTGCACCTGTACCACTTGCAGGGAAAGCTCCGTGGATTCGCTATGCCAGCCTTTACTGGGGAGTTTATGGAGTCCAGCATTAGTGATGGATGTTGTTTGGATTAATTACAATATAAACAATGTGATTATGCTTCTATTCCTAACGCTTCCTTGAACTATGAGAACTGTATGAAAGCATCTGTAAGCTCTTACCGTGATCACAGCACAACCTGGTCTTCTGTCTGAGGAGCTGGCGGGCACTTGCAAGGCCACACAGCCTTTCCCTCGGTGGCCTGAAAGTGGCTTGGTGCAAAGCTTGCTCTGGAGCATAGCAAGCTACCACCTTTAAACCAGTGTCCTCTGCACAGCCCTGCAGGACAGGAGTCCTTCTGTGGCTGCCTTGCCTTTGTTGCTTGGGTAGGGAAAGTGCCTGGGTCTGCTGCTGATGTGCACGGCTGCCCTGCTCTTGCTGTGGCAGGGCACTAGTGATTTATCTCTAATACATGAGATACTTCCAGGTCTGTATATTATGATATAACTAGATGTACTTTTTTTTTCCCCAAAATTGCAGCAATAATCCTATCTCAGAAGGTCAAAAATAATGACCTAGGCTGACTGAGTATTTTAAAAGGTAATTTAGGGGGAAAATGAGGCATGAAAGAAATAACACTGGGGAAAGGTAGATCATTTAAGTGATCATCTTTATTGAACCTTTTAAAATTAGCTTCCTGTTCACAGTTCTGAGCAGCATTTAGTCCTACCAGTTATTGTAGTCCTTTAATCAGATGATCATTTAGAATGACTTACAGTACAAGGAGTTTCCATGTGGCTTTGCAAAGCTGTTTTTTATTCTGCAGGTAGATAAGGCCAAAAACATACAACTTGCTTCTGCCTTTCAGGTGTTTTTTGAGATACCTAACAATTCTTCTTTTTTTCACTTGGGAGCCACCTAAAGTTGTTACTCCTCTCCTCGTGCTATTTCCAAGAGGAAAAATGTCTTTATAAACAATGTCCAATGATCCCTTCTGTTGAGATATTAAAGGGGATCTTGTTCATGTCCTTGCATGTGCTCCCTCCTCCCATTCCACCCTCAACCTGTCCTACCATCTCCGACCTGTGAAAGGGTGAGGTGTGAACATCCAGCATGGATCTTGTTTCTCTAGAGATTTCAGCCAGCCCCTCCACAGCAGGCACCCTGTAATTTTTCATGACTAATGGTTGGACATTACTCTTAATAGTGATTTCATTATGTTTGAAGTGTTACTTGTTATGCCAGGAAGTCAGGCAGGCAGTGGCATATCCTGCAGAGGAAGTCACTTACATTGGGAAGGATGTAATGTGCTTGGGATGAGTGAATTACTTAAAAAGATCTTGAAGAATGGCAATGCAGTGAAACATCTGTTGTTAGCTGTTAAGGATAGCAAAACTAAAAATATGCTCTGTCACATGGTTGAAAAAACTGTAGTCACATCTCTTGAGTATAAAATTTCTTAAAGATGTAACTATTTGCAAAATTAATCAGAAGAAAAATGTATTTACTGAACTTCTGTTATTTACTTTCTCCAACGATGAGATCATCAGCAAAGAAGGAGATATTTTGAGAATATGTCTGGAATATGACTCTGAAAATACTCACACTATGTGGGATAAGTGGGGATAAAATGATACCTCCTATTTTTATTCCAGTGTAATATTATATATATATATATTTTATATATATGTATATATATATAATATATTTCATATATGTGTATATATATATATTCTGGAGAATATAATAATTCACCCTTCACTATTATTTGATCTTGCTTGGAACTTGAATTCAACCTAATGCCACCCTCAGGTGCCCAGGAATCTCTTGACACCAGATGTCTGGACAGAGCCACTGTGGAGGTGCCGTGGAGTTCAGCCTTCTCCCCAAATAACACTTCATTTTTTTTATTTGCTCAGCTGGTGACGGGAGTATTGGAAGGAGGATACAATTTCTTCTGTCAGGATACACACAGTGGAGGAGAGGCTGATATGAAGGTACTGTAATCGAGACCTAGAGCTGGTAACGTTTCAAATTGTCCACTTAAGTGGAGAGCAGAACAGTATTGATTATGCACATTTTGCTTAAACTATAAGCTTTTTTCCTCCTTTTGTGATACAATGGACAATGCACTGTCAGACATAATAGTTAATCTATGATATATCAATGGTTGGTATTTTTGTGAGTAATTATGTGCAAATTTTCAAATGTTCTCAGATCAAAAAGCGAGGACCTGGTCTTCAGACTGTATCCAACCACTCTGTGTTGTGACTTACCCTTCTCTTTCTGAGATGTGGTAATGATTTCTTCTGGTCACACTTCTGACCTCTCCTTTACAGAGAGCTCTGCAGCACCAGCTCTGGTTAAGTACTGTTTCTCCTGGGACAACCCAAGTGCACAGCAGTAGCCTCCTAAAACAGTCTTTGTCATCCTGTTTTCAGCCGTAGCTATAGGTTTGTACCTCAATCTCCTATGGAGAAACCTGCAGCAGAAGCATTACAGAAGATCCCAGTTGTCTCTTCAGTCCAAGTAGTGCAGCACAGAATCTGGATTTTATTTACTTAGATAGCATAAGAGTTGAAAGCCCCATCAATGTGCAATGCTTCTAAAACTTGTTTCCTTCTTTTCAGATCATACGTGTCCTCTGGTGGTACTACTTCTCCAAACTCATTGAGTTCATGGATACCTTCTTTTTCATTTTGAGGAAAAATAATCATCAGATCACTGTTCTGCATGTCTACCACCATGCAACAATGCTGAACATCTGGTGGTTTGTTATGAACTGGGTGCCTTGTGGTCACTGTAAGTACTGGGTTATGGTGGGGGAACATCTGCAACAGGGGCTTCGTTTTGGTGGTCTTTTGATCAAACCAAACATCTTTGGTACCTTCAGCTGCAGGATTTGTTCTTTACCATGTTAAGCTGCTTTGCTGAATTGCAACTGTTGTAGATGGTTGCAGGAATTAAGCTGCCAGCACATCCTCTAGGAGAGGAATGTCTATGTAGTTTGAAGAATTTGTGTGGCAGTGTGACATTTATCAGGTACTGTAGCCCAGGTCAGATATGCATCAACCTTGCTTTCCCTATTTCTGCTGTAGTTACAGACCCTCTGATGAAACAATACTCTTTTCCAAGTCAAGCCAGAAGCTTGTTTCAGCTGTAAGACAGCTAAGAGTGACTCTTGTCCTTGTATCTGTAAAGTTCATTTGAGATATGACTTTCTTAATTTAATCTCATTATACCACTAGCCATAACAAATCATTTCAATTAAAATCTTGTCCCCTGAGCACTAAAGAATATGAACAAATAAATCTTAAGGGGAATATTTCCATGCCTCTCTTGTCTAAATCCTGCTAACTTTCGGCAATCTGGCTTTGATTCTTTACTTTCATTGCATTAGTCTCCCCCTAGTTTCCTAACTGCATTAGCATGGCTTAGTTGTGGTTCAGATGTGCAGCTTATAGATACTGGCTTTGCTGAACACTCCAGTCAAGAGAAACCTTTTCAAACCCAGTGGATGTGAACTACTGGCAGTGCAGACCAAGAGGCTGCATTCCTCAGGAGTCTGCTTTCTGAGCCAAACAACATAGAAACTCGTATTTGTTTTGTGTTGTCAGCACAACAGTGAGTAATACTGAACTTAAAGTCTGCATCTGGAAACACATTCTGCTCCAAGGAAGTCAATCCCTGTTCATACAGCAGTCAAAACTGCATATACTTAGAATCTATCTTGTGCTCGTGTGGTCTTGAAAACACTTTTGTGCTATTTCTGGTCATGTGTTTTTCTTCTTCCAAGCTTTATGTTCTGTTGTTTCATCAGAGTTCTATGCAGTTCGGTGTTAAGCTAAAAGTTTCTTTAACGACTAAAGGTGCTGTAAACAAGGACAAATAAAGTAGCTAACATGCAGTTTCTGAAGGTATCTGAAGCTTTTGGTTATAAATTACAAAATTGGCTCCTAGCTGGAAGGAAGTGAAATCAACCTAGAAGTAGATGGGTGAAGCTATTGATTGTTTGGTATGTGTGCATTCCTCCTTTTAATCAGCTTCCTCAGTTCCCTTGAGAAACCACAATGTAGATGTGATAAAGAGTAACTTGAGGAAACAAAACCAGAAGGCTGGTGTAAGGCACAAAGCTGCAAAGCAGCTCAGCTACTCCATTGGGTGAGCAGAATAAAAAACGGGGTAGAAAAAAACACCCTCTTGCTTTTCTTCTGAGAGAAGTCATATTTTAAATAGAAACATTTTGAGATTGTTTTTTTTATAGGTTCCATGAAACAGCATGTTCCTTCCTGGTAATACAGTGTACTTTCTTTTTTCCCTTGCCCTTTTTTTTAGCTTACTTTGGTGCCACACTGAACAGCTTTATCCATGTCCTCATGTACTCCTACTACGGATTGTCCGCTGTTCCAGCAATGCGTCCTTATCTGTGGTGGAAGAAGTACATCACTCAGGGGCAGCTGGTGAGTGATTTGCTCTTCAGTGCTTCAGCAGGCTCTTGTATTCGTGATGAGATCCTCTTGTCTTCACCGAGTTAGGAGATTTTGGCAGGGGTAGGAGAAAGGGAGAATGACAGCTAGTATCTTCTACATCTTGTAGTGCCTACATCACCTTAGAAATCCAGCTTCTGCCTGTCCCTTTGCTCTGTTTTCAGGACAGTGGGAGCTGGGGACTGGTGGGTTACAAGAATCACTGCTGAGGTCTGTGGGATCTTTCTCCACCTCACCATGTTGTGTGGCTAGATGTATTTGGGAGTTGCAGTGCTGGGATTTCTGGGACTCAGTAGCCAGGGAGGAGGCTTTTCTTCCAAGCCCTCTTGAGCTAGGCTGCTCTTCCCTGTGCTTGCTTGGTCAGGCTGGGACAGACCAGAAATCAAGTGCAATGCTGTCCACAGCTAACAAGGGCCGTTCTAGTCCTGTGGGACAATGCCTTTTCTGTCCTACTTTTGCATGCAGTTGCAAATGGTTTATTAAAAACTATTCAATATTTTTGCTCTCTTTCTGCACTTTAAATGGGCAGATTTTTTCTCTTGTAATTCTGTGTTCGACTCCTTGTATCCGTTTGCATTGTTTCTAGTGTGTGTGGTGATGAAGCCAGACCATTGTGTGCTGGAGGTGATAAGAGCAGTGAAATAAAGTAATATAGCACATGCTGTAGTGATACTGCATGAGAACCAGGTTTCAATGTGTACAACATGTCAGAACACCACAAGGAAATGTGCATGAGTGTTCTGTCTTCCCCATTTTATAGGGAGGGAAACTGAAACTTAGACATAAATTATTTTGTTATCTTTTTCCCCTCCCCCCCTCAGTACTCTTTCAGAGCTGTGAATAGTTTTAATAACATTTGCTGGTGATTATTAATAACATTTATTCCCAGCAATTCACAGTGTTGATTCTCAACATGTGTTTTTTAGCACCTTCCTTCCTGAAGGATGGCTAAGTATTCTACAATACTGTGGGCTCATTATTTTCATGGAAGGCATGGGGGGTTGCTTTGGTTTGAGGTTTGTTTTTGTTTTTCCTTCCAGATTTAGGCTCTATTCTTCATCCTGGTTGTTCAAGTTCTACAGAGTGCAGTGTCTCGGTGCTTCGGTTGCTCCCCTGGCTATTGTCATAGCTGCTTTCACTTCCTTGCCTGCTCTGCATGCATAGCTGTTAGGGCAGCAAAATAGCTGAGCAGAACAAACAGTCTTTCCCTTTTTAAATAAACATTCCCTAATCTGGTAGCCTTCATGTGAGGATGAATTTTGCCTAAGGCCCTCTGTAGCACATAAGCCCAAACTCTCTTTTCCCAAAAGACATAATTAAAGATAATTGGACCCCAGTCCTCCTCCCTGACTCCCCAGCTTTCCTGCAGCCTTTACCCCAAAAATCCTTCCACTGGAGCCGTATGTCAGACAGTTCCTGTCTGTGGGAAGGGATTGCAGGGATCTCTGTGTAGACCAAGTGACCCCAGATTTTCTGCAGCTGAAGCAGTGAGATGCAGATCTACTCCATTAGGATGGTAGAGTCAAATCCCAATGAACTCTCACTAGGAAGAAGGTGGTCTTTCTTCTTTGGGACATTTATATATCAATTCTGCATGGGTTACTCTAATGTTCTAAAATGGAAAAATACAAATAAACATGTTTAACAGGATACCACAACCTGAATGTTGGCTAACTCAAGTTTATGGAGAAAATACTTGTCAAACACACAATATTACATATTTTTTACTTGTTTTGGAAATAACTGTTGAGATTTTGGTCACTAATGGCTTTTTTCCCTCCTTCCATTAATGTGCTCAATTTCTCTTATTTTTGTTTTCTCTCCCCAGATTCAGTTTGTCTTGACAATCTTCCAGACCAGCTGTGGTGTTGTTTGGCCATGTGCATTTCCTCAGGGATGGCTGTATTTTCAGATTTCTTATATGATTTCTTTGATTATCCTCTTCACAAATTTCTATATTCAGGTAAAAGTAACAGTCATCAACTCTTTCTAGCATTCTGCTGGCTATATCTCACTGGAAGGCTGTTACAGAGAGATATGCTTGAAATGTCCTTTTGCTGTCCTTCACTAACATGCATGTGTTCCTGAAGTACTACACTTGTTGATCTGCCCTCTACTTTCAAATCTTCTGATGTTTTGTACCCGTAATTCAGAACTCTTAGTAATTTTAGAAAGCGAAAGTGATTTTTTAAAAAATTGCTTACTATAGCAATTTTAACTGCAGATAAAGGAGAGGAAGAGCTTTATACAAGAAACAGCTTTCCAGACTGAAATAAACCAGCAGCATGTGAACCTGTGAAGCACCTGAAGGAATTGTTCATGTCTGCTTTTACAAGGGGAAATGCTTGTTTTATATCCAGGGAAACTTCCTAACCTCACAACATGAAGAAATCTGGATTTGGTTCACTTTTACAGGCATTTGTTTTTATTTTCATATGGAAAAACCAGTGGGTTTAGTTGTGTTTCTACAAAGCTGATTTCATGTTTGAACAGATCCAGACTTGGTATCTGTTGTTCTGAGCAGTTCATAACTGGGCTCTCTACAAAGATGTACTACTGTCTACAGAAAATCATGTACTACTGTCTGCAGAAAATCAAACCAGCACAGCCTGCTGCCCCCAAACAAGCAGACTTTATGTGTTTCCAATGTCATTTGTGAGATTTGGGCATTTTGGTTCAGGTGAGAATGATTAATGGGGAGAAACACAGCAGGCTTCCCTGTCTGTTCTTCTGGTACTTCTTAAAACCAGCCCCATGATTTCTATCACTTGCTGCATATGAACATGCTAGTTAAACATTAGAGTATATTCCAGATATTACTTGATTTTCTTTGTCAATTTTGCTCATATTTTAACTTTTAACCATTTAAATTCCTTTCACACACAAATTTAGGGAAATGTGCTTTTGTCAGGCAGCTGAGCCCCTTTGAAAAAATTAATGTATATTTTTTCACTGTCTGTAATTTTTTTAGACAGTCTCCCTGATCCTGTTAGTTTTTGATTCTCGTATCAGCCAGTGGAAATTCCCTTCACGTTTCTATCTCTGAACTTCCCTCACTGTTACTGTTTGCCTACCTCTTGTTCTGGCTTTGTTCAAGGTACTGTCACTTGCAGTGCCTCAAACCTCCTTCCTCACATGTCGTTTTGAGTATATTCTTAAGCTGTAGTGTGCTCATAAAATCACTTCCCTTGTTTCTAATTTACTATTAACATAACAGTACCATCATACTGCCAAGCCTTTTCTTTCCAAGTGAACTACTCCTCTCGCTGTGATGAATGAAAGGCGTAGTATAGTCTTGTACACAAAAAGTGGTAGAGCTTGTTAGACTCTTACCACCGGCACAAGGTCTTTAAAAATGATGAATGCAAGTTTACTTCTGTGTTTCTAGAGTTACTGTGAGGAAGTGGTTATTTATATCTAATTAAGCAAAACCATGTGTCTTTCCGTGTATTTTAGACTTACAACAAGAAGGCATCCTCGAGGAGGAAAGAGTATCAGAACGGCTCCACGGCCATTGCGAACGGGTACACAAACAGCTTTTCTTCCCTTGAGAACAATGTGAAACAAAGGAAACAAAGGAAGGATTGAAGACCAAACTGAAAAACCATTTTGATAACCCCAACAACAAAATCATCTGATTGTAAGCACAATGAGAGTTGTGCACTAATACTCTAATGGCTACTGTAACTATTCCTGCCTAGAATAGTGTGATTTATGTAGGACTTAACCAGTGCAAACACCCTAGAAACTCTATACAGAACATAAAAGTAGGTTAAAGTTTAAAAATAATTCTGGGCTGTCACTGACCCTGCTATAGACTGTGGAAGGGAGTATTATCATATTATCCAACACTGCTGTTGCCTTACTAGTCAATATGATAGGTGCTGAATTATGATTCACAATTTGAAAACACTGTAATCTAAACCTCCATTTTTTTAACTATAGATCATGCATGTGATTGTAGAGGTAATTTGTATGATGCTGGTTTCAGTAGATAAACACACATGCCTTAAATTAAAAAGCAGGGCCCAAAGCTTATTACTGGTTTAAAAATTAGGGTATGTTTCAACTTTTCAGTTGATTGACTTTTTATTAAAAAGTCATTTAGAAGAATCCATTGATCATTTTACTGTTCTGTATGTGATACACGATGCTACGTATCTCTTACTCGATACAGTGAAATTGGAAATGGCGCATTTAGTTTTGTATATTTGGCTTCGATTGACTCAACAGTCACAAAACAGATGGAAAAGTTATTTTACCTTTTTAACAGATCTTATTTTTTTATTTGAAGTACGTCACTAACGTAAAAGTAATTGGCGCTTACACAGTCGAGTAAGATTTAAATATTGTCTCTAAAGTTTAGAGCATATACAGGGTGGACCCATCTATTCTTTTTACTTTTTTCTTTTTTTTTCTTTCTTATTTCTGAGAATTCTTAAATGCTAAATGAAGAGTGGTTTTTAATATGAAACTGGCAGTTTCAAGTGTTATTATCATAGCCATATCCACATTTTAGGAGCCACTGTTTAAATCTGTGACGTATCCAAAAGCGTATTTAAAAGTGGAACCAGAAAGATGCTTTTCTGATGGAATTGTCTGTATTTAAGTTGGTATCTGAACTGTTCATGTAGCATACGTTCACTTTCAAAATGTGCCTAACACAAAGATGTTTTGGTTTTACTTTCCAAACAAGCAAGTTTAAACAGTTTTAAGTCATAGCTAATGTTTTTTAAATGTTACTGAAATGTGCTGGAAATGTCTGTTTCTGTAATGTGAGTTGTGTATATCACTGGTAATGTTTTGGCTTGTTATCTAAGGATTTGGTTTGAGTGCTGGTTAAAGTTACTCCTTCTTGTAAAATCCTGTCTTGCACATATGAGGAGTCAGTTGCAAAGCCAGTATCTGTTGCTGGTATTCTGGTATCTGCCATGGTGGAGTCCAATAAGCTCTGAAAAATTGAATTGTGCAAGACATTCTGCTGGTCATTGCTCAAGTTTAACTATTTGTTTTTTTGATATTTATATATATGCCAGTTTTAACACGTTTAATTGTTTTTAAACCTTTTTTAAAATTTTTGCACATCTCTTAAGGAATTAATAAGTTCTCTTACTAGCCTTGTGGGTTTTCATTCCTTGTTTTGAAGGAGACAGTGTCTGTTATGTTTACATTATCAAAGCTTGTGCGTGTGTCTTCATTTCTAGGTACTGGTTTGCAGAGTCTTTACATAGCTCAGTACAGCAGCTATAATGTTCAAAATAGGCTGTCTAAATGTGCTAGAAATAAACCCTTGGCTCATCTGAATATACTTCATTGTTAATGTTTGACATGGTTTAATCATTAAAACACTTTTGATGATCTCTGCCTGAATTCTGTGGGTTTGTACAGATTTAATGCACTGCCCTGTGTCAGGCCAAGGAGGAGCCACCATGATGGAAGAACGGCTGCAGATATTCGGAGACATTTAGTGTACCAGAGATTTTGCAACAAATTCTTTACAGAAACCTTTGGCTTTTAGTAAACACTGTTCCCTTGCCTGGCTGTAGAAATATTGGTCCGTGTGATGGATTTAACTCCCAATGGGATTACTGGCTCCCTGAATGCAGAGCAGCCCCAATAGCTCGGGATGATGAGTGCCAGGAGCAAAGCTTAACGTGACTGAGAGGGGCTTTCTGCCTTAGCTGTCCTGTCTCTAAAATGGGGATAATACTTCTCTCCAGAATGGGAGCATTTTTGCAATTTCCTTGTAGCTCCCCTTGCCCTTAGGTGATTGTTCTGGAACCCTCTCTGATTTGAGTGTTTAATCAGTACATTGCAACAACCCCAGATAGGCTGGTGATGGACTTGGTAAAACAGACCTACTTACGTTGCTGTCTGTCTCCTCACTTGCAGGCTCTTAACACAAAAATCCTAGACCAGGGAAATGGGTTTACACTTCGTGTGAGAGGCTCAGAGGTTTCATGCTATGTTGGTCTCCTCTGTGAGGGTGCTCTGAATGCCTGAGGTGGTTGCTAAGAGTTTCCTCTCCTTCACATGCCAATTCAGCTATGAAATTGAGTGTGTTTCTAAGCAAGGCTCAGTAAGGTGGAGTTCTTTGGATGTTAAACCAAATCTACACGAAGTACCTAGGAGGCAGAAGCCACAGCACCAACCTGGCTTCCCCATGTGAGCCAGCAGAGATGGGGCTGCTGCACTGCAAGCCTCACCTTCAAGATTAATGGCACGTGGTGACAAAACCTGGTGACTTTGTCCGAAAGTGGCAGGAGATGTGACCTTGGGAAGATCAGTAGTATCCACACCTGTGTGGCAAAAGCTGTGGCTCCTGGGTTCTCTTCTACAGTTTCAGCAGCAACTGAAAAGTGTTGGAGAGCTGGATGGGTTAGATCAGACATCATCCTGCCATAACAGATGGAGCAAGGCACGAGCCTTGGGTCTGCCCACCTGGCTCAGCTTCCAGTGCGTCACCTGACCTGGGACAGGTACCAGCCTTTGGATTGCCTCAGTTCCCTGATCACGTCTGGTTTTCCTGATAGCTGTGATTGGTACTTGGGACTGTGAGAGTCCTCAGAAAGGACTCTGTGTTGTAAAGGCAGGAGAGGTGAAAAAAAGACCAACTGCTGCCAACAGGATGGAGAGGTTTCATGTGAAGGTGGCTGAGGACAATGAGACAGTTCAGTACCTATTTGCAGAGAGAATGACCAAGCTACAAACCATTAGGTTAAGATCTTGTGCAGTTCATGAGCTGACCAAATCCCTCCCTGCACTCAGGCTCTACAGTCCGAATGGTGGAGAGAGATGTTAAGCTTTTCTTCAGCTGTGAATGGGATATGTAAGCTCAAATGCCAGAAAGCAGCTTTTTTAGGGTGGTCCTGGTGTAAAGACCCTGAGTGCTGGGTCATGGATGCACAAGCCACCCCTGGGAGTGGGATCATTCAGGAACTGGGATTCCTGAGCTGGCAGGGAGAGGAAAAGCAGAGAACAATTCTGGCAATCTTTGTGCTGATTGTGTATTTTACTTGATGCAAGAGAGATCTAAGTAAGTGTTGGAGCTTATGATAGGACTTACATCCCCAAAACTGGGGTAACAAAAGCCTCAAACCTCATAAAGAGCAGTTTTGGGGATTGCCTCTGCCTTTGATATTTGGTAGCCATCTTGAGTTCAAGTTGATTAAATGTGTGTTTCTTGTATGAGACTGGAATGTATGTTGTTAAAGCATGCATTATTCAAAAAAAGAGATGTAAAAGTAAGATGGATGCTGAAGAGAAGTATAAATAAAATGGGAGGCCAAATTACTTGAACTGTATGGGTTCTGCAGGGAATCCCTTTGAGGCATTGCAGGAAATGATGAAATAACAGATAGAGATCTGTTAGAGAAATGCTGCTCCGAGTTGTATTGGTACAGAGGATTAACTTACATTGTCACTGTCATACTCTTGCCGAGAATTACTGCACCAACAAAAGTGATTAGTTGTAATCAGCAGGATGTTTCACAAACTGATTTATAAAGCAAACTTTGATTCAATTTTCAACTTTTAATCCATTTACTTTAAATTGATGGATATACAAAACAAGGTCCATATGTTTCTCAATTTCAGTGGAGCACATTCAGTATGAGTAGGGGAAGCTGGAGTCCCCAGGGCCTCCCATGACATGACAGTAGCAGAGGCATTCGTTTTTAAGTTAAAGGTATTAAAATAATCTTCAACAGAAAGGAAGAAAAAAGAGCAATAAAGGTCCAGTTTAAAAAAAAAAAAAAGTGTATTATGTTTAAATCAGTCAAACTGGGATGTGGAGAAGGAGGAAAGAGACTTACATGTCTTGTATTTCAATGATATATAACATAAATGCTCTATTTTCTATAGGAGGAATGTAAAAAGTCTCTGGCAGATGGTAGATTTCATTGTCTGATTTCAGTAGGATGACAGGTTTCCGAATAAATGGGAAGAATGAGTACAAGGAAGTAAAAAGAAAATGGGAGAAAATGTAACACTGCTTTTCAGGAATTAATTACATCTGATTGACCCATATTGGTTTTTCATTACAAAATTCTGTGTAGAGAAAGGAAATACATCCATCCCTCTGGAATAGGTAGTATTTTTAATCTTGGAAATTATTATGTGAACTAGAGGGTGTGGTGACCAGCAACAGCATCCATGGATAAGCAAGGTCACACTGATGAGCAGATGGTTTGTCTCAAGGCTTTCAGCTGGAACAGAGCCCATTAATAATGTTTTAGGAGAGACCCTGCTGTAAAAAACAGGAGCATTTGCAGCAGTGTTTGGAGATGACAACATTAGAAAGTACTGCCCGTGCCAGGGAAGATTACATCTCCTACAGCAACTACCTTGATGGCTGGACTAAGAAATGGGATTACCATAAATCCCCCTTAGGCATCAGTAACAGAATTTCAGCTGTTTCCATGGGAGTTCTAGTTGGACATGACTGAAGAGAACGAAAGATACATTGCAAATCATCTCTTCAACAACTTGGAGCTCTACTATGAAAAAAAAAAGGGGGTGGAACCTCTTATTTGCTGATTGGTGCAGTTTTAGTAGGAGGAATGTGCTAGTGTGGGAGGATGAGGCTCTGCTGGGACTTCCTTTTGATGAATACATCATCTCTCAAGAAACCTGATTTTAAAAGATCTGTTGTACAGAGGAGTTACTGGGATGGTCAGAGAAATTGAGAAATCCTGCAAAACAGATGTATAACAAGACCAGTGTTGAGATGGAATGTAACCGCAGCCAACACAGACATCACAACAGTAGATTCAAATCTTCATGAAGGAAAATGAGCTATTTTAAGTGCGTGACGCAAATCAAATGGGTACAAGCTACCCAAGAGTCTTCCTAGGCTAGAAATAGGGAGAGTGCCTTTGTTAGTGGAATCTGGCTCTGGAGCGTTTTTCCCATGGGAGTAGTGTGAAGGTCTGGGGGATTGCTTGAAGAGGGGGCACTGGCCAGTTTAAAGCTGGGAAGACCAGGGCATGGGCCTCCCTGGTGTGCTGCTCTGCATTCTGGCAAAAAGCAACTCCTGATGCCTCTGTGAAAGTGTATCTAAGAAAGGGCGTAACACTGCCCAGCAGAGGGAGGAGTGATGACAAAATTGTGAGAAACAGCCCTGCAGACACCAGGGCGGTAGAGGAGGGAGGAGATGCTGGAGCAGATTCCCCTGCAGTCCGTGGAGAAGCCCATGGCAATGCAGATACCCACTCTGCAGCCCATGGGGGACCATGTGGTGGAGAGATGGACGTGCCCTGAAGGAGCTGCAGCCTGTGGAGAGCCCATGCTGCAAGTTTATCCTGAGGGACTTCAACCCATGGGAAACACCCACACTGGAACATGAGTAGGAAGGAGGAGTGAGGAGCTGCTATGGACTGACCACAACCACCCCCATGTCACTTGGAGCATGGAGGAGGTAGAGGGCATGAGAATGGAGTGAAACATCCTTGGAAGAAGGGAGTAAGGAGTAGGTGTTTTAGTTTTTCCTTTGTGTCTCACCATTCAACTCAATTTTAACTGGAAATAAATTATTTTTCCCAGAATCCATTTTGGTCATGATGATTATTGCTGAGTGACCTTCCTGTCTTTATCTCAAACCTCAAGCTTTTCATCTTATTTCCACCCCCAATCCTGTTGAGGAGGGGGACAGAGCAGCTGGGTGGGTGTCTGGCAGGTGGCCAAGGTCACCTCACGCCACATGGGCTCTTTGTCCTCTTACAAATCAGCAGGTCAGGCAGAAGGCAGCTTCCTCGGTCATAGGGAAGACCTGACAAAGGCCACGAGGTACCAGGCACCAGAATGCCTGGAGGCCATCGTGGTACAGCTGGAAGTCTTGTAGTCTGGGAAAACATGCTCCCCGGAGTGAACCAATTGCTCTGGTTTTTTGGGTTTTTTTCTTTTGGTTTTTTGTGCATTTTTTGTTTGGTTGGTTTTTTTTCTTGGTTGGGTTTTGTTTGCTTGTTTGGTTGGTTGGGTTTTGGGTTTGGAGATTTTTTTGGTTTGTTTCATTTAAAAATTTTATTGTTTTTCCAGAGCTAATACATGTTAAAGCAACACCTTTTCCAGGAATCTGGCCCATAATTCTTGGAAAGTTTTTAAAGGCAGTGGAGGAACCTCCTGTTTGCTGATGGAGGGTGCTGCAGTGGCACGACATATGAAGGAAGCCTGTGTTCAGAAGAAAAGTCCTGAATTTCCTCATGAATGGAATTGCCTCACACCCTTCAGAGGCAGCTGGAGCTCCAGCTCAAACAGGGATGGTCCAGCCATGTGACAAAAACAAATGCAAAACTGTACTCATTGTCACATTTCATTTGGAAGCAGGTGAAACTTCAAGTGAACTGAATCTGTTGACATAAAAATGCAATCCCATAGGGTTGTTTACGCCTGTGCATTTGCTGCTTCTGCACTGGTGTAATGGGGAATGCACAACCCCTGTGGCATAATTGCACTTTTACTGCCTGAGACTTGCCTAAGTGGATATTCATAGTGTTTCCACTATGCCAGCACCAGAGGTAATTTTATGTGGTGATAAACTACTTGGTAGAAGTATTTACAGTGTAATAAAGTGAAATTTTTTCCACACGTACTGAAGCAAGGTGGTGTGGTATTTGTGTAATTGATTAGACATACGGGGTCTCATCCCATTTAGCAAGCAGGAAGCATATCTTTATCAGCTGTTCTGTCTGCCACTGTTTACTAAATGCTACTAATTCCATTTTACCAGCTGTTGTAGGAAATCAGAATTTCAGCTCACCTACCAGAAATAAGAGCTTTATGAAAATAAAATTTTTGGTTTTAAAAAAATTAAAAAAAAAAAAAAGAAAAGAAAACAATTCTGTAGCCTTGTAGTGATCTAAGTGTCTTTCTTCCTTTAAAATCAGTGGCATCTTAAAGCTTCAGGGCCTTTCTAAGTCTAACACCTTTCTGTATATTTAGAAAGGATTGCCTCTCTGAAAGATCTTCTGTTAATTTATCAAGTTGCTTTGTTTCCCACAGCACTTGGGGTTGGAAGGGAGTGTGAGACCAGCTCTTAGTGTGCTGGGCTATTAGGGACTTGAGACATCTTTGATGCAAATGCAGTTTTGCTCAGTAGAATAGTGATGAGTTTGCCAAAAAGACCAGGAAATACATCCCATGCATATAGATGGCGTAACTATTATCAACTAACTATTATCAGCTCTGTTTCCTTTTAAAATTGCAGATTTTTGCAAATCGTCATGAAAAAGACCCTTCTGTCCTCAGAAGTTTAAATAATAAGCTAAGAAGTAGTCTTTACATCTGACTCTGGTTTCCATGCTAAATAGATGTGAAGAATTGCTGCCCAGTCCCACTGTTATAAAGCAGATTTTTAAATGAATGGAAACTCCTGAAACCAGACCAGGCAATTTGGTGGTGGATGCTCTGCTTGGTTTCTTGGCATTTTTGCAATATGCAGTATTTGCCAAAGGTTTCCTTGCAACATAGGAAAATAGGAATAATTAACAAGTAACTCTCTCTTGGTCAGAAAGGAGCAACATGCTAGGTTTCAGAAACCTCCAAAACTATGGGGCCAGCTACCTGGCTCCACTGTCCAGAGCACTTAGAAAAAAATTAAAGTCAACGTGAGATTTTACTTTTTGAAGTAGAAGTAAAAAAGTCCCCAAAACAACCAGACAAATACCCACCCACAGCCTCTCACAAACAAACCCCATCCACCTCACCTTGCCAGAATAAAACTAAACAGACAAACAAAAAACTTTAACACAGCTATGTTCAGTTTTGTCTTCTGGCCTCAAAATTTGAGAGAGCAGATCTAAGCAGCATCTGCAGAGGTGTCTTGCCTCTTATGCAGATGATTTTAAGGAGGTTTAAGAAAGCTGTGAGCAAGCACTGGCATTTTAACTAACCCAAGTCGCCCGGTAGTCAGGTCTGGTTGAACCCAAGGCTGGTGTCGGCCTGGCTGGCTGGGAGGGCAGTGGAGGAGGCGGCTGCGGGACCCGGCGGGTGAGGAGCGCCCGGGGGCTGCGCGGGGTGCGGGGGATACCCGGGGCCAGAGCGGGGTTCGGGGGATGCCCGGGGGCAGAGCGGGGCGCGGGGGATGCCCGGGGGCAGAGCGGGGTGCGGGGTATGCCCGGGG
>VZRO01003923.1:59984-111026 GCA_013397915.1 Daphoenositta chrysoptera | reverse complement strand
TGGTCTGTGTTCTCATTCTGTCCACAGACTGTAAAATACACAGATCTCTATCAGTTTAATACTGTTAGGAAAGTAGAAGCGCATGAAGTAGGACAAAAAGAAGAAAAAGGCCGGGGGAGGGGGCAGGTTGGGCGCGGTCCGTGTTCACCCATGAGCACAGGGCTTGCCGTGACTCACTGATACGGCAGCGCTGAGGCACGGGGAGCCTCTCCAACATTTCCAGCTAGAGAGATCATTTATTGCAGTGAAATGATTCAGTGACCTTAAGAAACAGCCAGAGGCTTTCTCTTGAGACTGCTGGAGAGGCAAAGTAATCTAATAGATGGGAAACTGCACTGAACACATTTTTTCTTGGTCTTGTTAATGATCTCAGCATGCACAGCTCATTTCAGCACTCTGAAAATAGTTGGCAAGTTGTTCTTGAGATTTTCCAATCATTTTAGGGCTGGTTCTCAGTTACCACTGAAGAGTATAAGAGATATTTTAGCTGTGTAGTGTTAACTTTCCAATGTCATTTTTAAGACCTTTTGTAAAATAGGTGTCCAGTTCTTGTTTATTAAGGTCACTACAGAGCACTTTCCTCTAACAGAATAAAATAAAAATAAAAATAAAAATTAAAATTAAAATTAAAATCCACCCTAAGACAAACCTGGAAAACCATGGTGTATTTGGGCACAAACTGCACACAGCTTGGAGCAGACAGAAGCAATTCAGACCAGCAGTTGGTTTAGGTGTCTTTGAAGGTTTGTTCCTCCCAACTTTAGAGTTCTGGAACATTTTTAAAATTTCATGCAGCTGTGCTAAATATGAAGGCACAGGACATGAAATGGGAGCTAGTAACACCCAGAACAAGTAGACAGTGTCTGTCCACAGAACAATTTCAGCACCTTATACACGTCCCTTTCAAATCTGTGCTTAGGAATTGTTGCTAAAGTTCCCACACGATTCAAATGGGGATTTGCTCTTTGTGCAGCTCAGGTGACATGGTGATTCCTGGAGTGCTGGAGCACCTGCAGCATTGTGATGATAGTTCTCTGTTCCATCTCTCTAGAAACTGCTGCTTTCTCACGATCCTGAAAGTCAGGACAAGTCTTCTGCTGTCTGTAGACTACAGCAAATCTCTGGTTTCATACTAATGCAGAGCCAGCACTGAGAAATGCATGCAGGGGAACTGACAGGGGCAGCTGACTGCCCACAGCATTTTAGCTGGGGATACGTATTGAGGCTGTTCAGCCAAGGAAGGGTTCGAAGGTGGCTAGAAGTCTCTTTACCTTGTGAACTATTTCCACATCCTCAAAGACAGGGACAGAAGATGGACAGGACTGATGTGTAAGGGCATGTTGTGCATCCTGCACCTGCACAAAGCCCTTTCCCATCTTGTCCTCTGTTTTCCCCCTGTGTTTCATAGCATGGTGGGTATGATACAAACAATAGATGTTTATCCCAAATCCAGCCATTTATTTTATTATTTTCCCCAAGAAGTTGTTTGTTCTGAATGAGATGACTGATTCAATTTTTTTTCCTTTTGAAGAGTTTGCTGAATGGGAGTGAAAGAGGCTGCTCTGCATTCCAAGTAGTTTCATGTTTCTACTTTTTTTTTCTGCTGTTATGTGACTAATAGATGTTGTAATGGTTGCTGTACTCATGGCTGAAAAGTCCCTTTGCACAAGCTCTTTGTATATAGATAAGTGAATTGTATGGCTTAGAAAAAAAAGCCTTGGTGAGTTCAGCTATTGCAGTTTCCACCTCTGGGATGGTCACTCACTAAAGTTACCCAATCCTCCCTTTTCACATGTGCCTCAGAGAAGCTGCATGACCAAATCTTAATGCCAGTAGCCAGTATTGCCCCTTTTCATTATGTTGCTTTTCTCTATTTTTCTGTAAAAAACCTTCTAGGGATTCATTTCTGTGATTTGACTGCCTTAAGGGATCAATACATGTTAGAAATTTTGTGTGCCCAGATATGCACAATAGCAGCAAAGTTAGAAGATACCATTTTTATATCCAAGGTAATTTATAAGATAATCTCTTGCTTGTACCTACTTAAAACTTAGATATTTCAAGTATTTTACATTTCAGAGGAGGAGGTGGAACAGCAAAATTAAGCATGTAAACAGCAGCTAAGAATGGAAATCAAAATTTGCAAAGCCAACATAGTCAACACATGTGAAAGGAGAGAGGGTGAAGAGGGGATAGTGGAAATTTGTTTCTAAGCAGGGTGCAGACTCACTAGCTTTTGAAGAAGGTATGAAAACTGCTGCCAGTTAGAGCACCAGGACACTATTTTAGCAGCACTCTTCAAGTTGTAGTTCTTCATATGGACCTTTCCAGATCAATTTGCTGCCTTTGTCAAGGTGAATTGGAGTCATGCACATACTGTGGAAGGAATGGACAAGAACATCCCAACTTTCTTTGTCTTCTCATTTTGCAAGAACTTCTGCTTAGCAGCTTTGAAAGTAGTTGGGAAGGGGTAAGGGTGTAGAAAGCAATTTTCACTTGTTTATCAACAACAACTAAACCCAGCAATTTTTCCGACAAAATTAGATGATCCCCAGAGAAGCAAGTTGCTAAAAGGCAGCTAGAAGAAAGGTAATTCAGAAAACAGCAGTGAAATTATTTTTGTCTTGGTGCTGTACAGCACCACAGGTCCATTGTTTCCATAAGGTTAAGATGTATAAATAACACCATAAAATAATTAGGAGTTCCTGCCATGGGCTGTGCGTGTCCCTACAGGCTTATGCCCAAACACACGGTCCCTTTCTGCTGCTGCCTCTCATTTGTTGCCTTCCTGCTTCTGGTGGCCCCACAACGCCAAGGTCTGGGTTTTCAGGACAGTCAATGACAACTGGCTTTTGTTCTACGTGCACCATGCTGTAACTCCTGTCCTTGGTCTCTGCTGTTCCATGTTGATGCTGGCAGCAAGGTCCCTGGGTCTGTGGCACCAGCACCACACTGCACAGTGCCCTCCCTCGCTGCTGGCACAGATACAAGTCCAGAGACTTTCGCTCAGTGCAGTGCACAAAAGGTGCTGGCCTTCTTCTTCATGAAGGACAAATGGACAGGCAAGATGCAGAGAAAATGAAAGACAGGCTTGTCCTTCTGTGCTGAGAGGAGCACGAGGTGTAAGGAAACCCAGTGGCACTTTCCAGACTCCTGCTGCAGTTTGTGCCATGGCACGACAGCAGATATGTAGGCAATCACTGGAGTGTGTCATCAGATTACCCGAACATTGCTGCGCTGTGTTATTAGATATGCTGGAAACTGTACTGTATCTAGTTTCAAAGGCACAGTCCATCTTCTGAGAGGGCAGGGGTTTGTTTGGAGCAGTCTCAGAACAACCTGCATTACCATGCCACTCATGTGGATGGGCTTTTATAGCAAGGCTGGCCTGACATTTGTCCAACTGGGCAGAGACAGAAAGAAATTCTCTTGTCATCATGCAGTGCCAGACATAAAAACTAGAGCCAGCAGAGCTACGTAACCTTGGCAGATCAACCTGGTAATGCAGCTGCACAGCTTCCAGTACCTAACCAGCTACCTTGCTTTATGGAGGCATACCCACTTTCGGTGAAGTGAGGGATCGGGTTGCAGGAGTGCCTGACAAGCGAGTCAGTCATTCTGCAAATGTGATTCAATCAAGGCTAGAGGGGAGGTCAGCCTCAGAGCTAAAGAACAAACCAGGCATCCTGGGCTACTAGTTTTGCTGCCTCTTATTCTATACCAGAAAAACTATCCGGGATATCTGTAGGTATTGTAGACATTGTATTGTGCACTCTCCAGGTAGCTGGGGGATAGGTGAGGGTGAAGGGAGAAAGAAAGTGAGGCAAGGAATGTGACATGGGGAACAATGCTGCTGTCACCACTTCTAGGAAATTAATCTGTTAGCACTTGAGGACCTTAGCTGCAGTAGAGAGTCCACTGTATTTTCAGAGAACAAAGTGTTGGCTTTTGCCATGGGATTGCATTACTGGAGTTACAGGTGTCCTAAGATGAATCCATGCTGCCAGTGAAACAAGGTCTGCAACGTGGCTACCACAGCTAGAACCAGGATGAAATACAGGGAGTGTGCACAGGCAAATGCAGGGGTGAATTCCCACCCAGAGGGGTATTGTAGGTGTCAGACCAGCTCAAAAGCCTGAGAAACTCCGTTGTGTTCCTTCTCCTGGAGGAGATACAATAGCAAGGACAGGCAAAACTTATAAGAAGGGAGATTTTCTCAAGCCGATGTTGAGAAAGAAATAGCTTAGATGTGCACTAGTGTGTTAGATGAACACCGAATGAGAAAAGAGCATAGTGGCCAGAATATTGGCAAAGAAAGATGCAATAATTATCACCTGATCAGTACAGGCAGGGGCTGCCCACGTGGGTGGACATATATGTCTGGATTTGGCTTGTTACCAGTTTCCATAAGGCAGAAGTGCAGCTGTCCTTCACAAGTTTTGCTGAGGACCTACAGAAATAGTTCTTGGGAGCTGCTATGAAGGCCAAGGAGAAAATTTTTGAATAGAGGTATTGGAGCAGCTTTTGTTGGGTTGCAGCAGATGAGGCCAATGACATGGAGGGAGCTGAGAAGTTCCAAGGCATGACTAACAATGCCAGGAAGCTACACCAGACTGCCAAACCTCGGCTTACAACTGGGATTCTTCTCTCCTAAAACCAACAGAGATAGAACCTGGAATCAAATCAACAATCAAGAGTAATCTGGCACGCCTCAAATTGTAAAAGATCTGATCTTGTGTCACTTTAAATTTCCACCAGCCTGCTGGATACTGAGCCCAGCCCATTAGGAAGAGTAGCTATGATTTCTCAGGAGTAAAGCAAGCTGTGCTCTGTTGCAAAGCAAGTGACCAGAACAAAGCCCCATTTCTCCCACACAGTGCTCCTTTCAGTGCCCAGGCTGTGGAAATGTTCCTCTCATTCTTGAAAGCATGGCAGACCAAATTAGTTAAAATTTTACAGTTCTGCCTGAACACTTGAATCTGTGCGATATCATAGTCTGTAGAAAGAGGAACACATACAGGATCTCCACAGCAGCTGATTATACCAGAAACTGGCTGTTCAAAGCTAGGGCATGGTTAACTGATAGGAATTTATTTTGGAATTACCTGCAGCTGAGGATGAATTCTGTAGATATGATACTCCACCTGACCATGGAGAAGAGCGGAGCATGCTGTCAGAGATGTCAGAAATTAGTCACTTCCAACAACACAAAAATTAGAATGCATGTTGCAGCAACAGAGTGGGAACAAGGAAAACAGCAATCATAGTGACATACCAAATTCCTGTTCTGAAGCAGAGGGACATGAAAGACAACTCATTTAGCAATTACACATTCTCTAAATCACAAAAAGGAAAATCACAGAATTGTAAGGAAAAGAAAAGCACCACATTCAATATGTGAATGTCAATTCATGAAATGAGATTTTACATGCACGTGATGTTCACGCCAGGCAGAACTGCAAAATTAAATGTATTTGTACCAGATGCAAATGCAAGATGAGAAATGGAATATCAGATCAAGAGGCAAAAGGAGTGAATGCCTTAGGCTTTAAAAACTAGCAAAATAAGAAAGCAGAATGGCTATAAATGGAAGTAATTTTTAAATTGCATCACAATACTGTCAGTAAAAATTGTAATTTTTAAACATGACACACAAGAAGCTTTCCAACTAAAATTTTAGATAATCCGTAGAAACCAGTGATTCCAGCTAATGCATGTGAATTTATGATCTTAGTGAAAAAAGCCACAAAAACAAACAAAAAACCAAACCAACAAACCCCACAAAACAGCAGAGACAGTTTATATGGTCAGAAAGATGAACAAGTTTTTTACAGCATCACAACATTAATGCTGTTACATTGTCATGGTGGTTTTGCCTCTGTAGAATAACTACCGTGAGTTTTACCCCAGGAAGTTAATATGGTGTGTAGAACATCACATATTTTGCAGAGTGTCTGATATGTTAAGAGAAAAAAATTATAGGGGTCAATAAAGTAAATAAAAAACCTAGACTTCATTGCCAAAGAATTACAGCTCACAGCTTTAATAAAGAGATACCAAGAAATAAAGTGAAATATGTATTTGCAGACACTCAAGCATTCCAAACAATGATTAAAATGAGCTCAGGCCTCAACATTTTTGCTTGGACTATGTTCCCATGGCAAAAAAAAGACACATTCCTAGCATTTGATACTAAAACATTGTCCTGGAGAAAAGGAAAAAAAAACTTTAACAGATTACTGATATTATTCTGTTCAATAGTAAAAATTCAACTACAAGGCTCTCAGCGGAGAACACTGCTTTGGGAGCTAATGCAGACGTGGATGAATATCAGTTTTCTTAAGAAGAGGTACTGAGGGGCCTGGCAAAAATATTTACTTTATGCAATACAAGTGTGTGGACATGAACTTCATGTGGCAGAGCCTCTGAAAAACCATGCCCACAGCTGCATCTCTCTGCTGGAAATAGCCAGAAAAGTAAAACAGAAAATGCAAAATGAGAATATTGCAGCCAAAAGACTGTTCCATTGACACAGGGGGAAAACTGAGCTGGTTGCGGGCTGTTGCGTAAGAGCAGTTCAAGACATTACCATCCCAACAGCAGGATTTGAATATGCCCTCAGTGAGGCGCTCCGCTGGTCTGTGTGTCCGTCCCTGGTCTGTGCAGTGCGGGCAGGAATACACAGCACCTCCCGGGCGCTCCGGCAGACACCCTGAGTGTCTGTACTGAGTGGTGGCCTGAGCCCATGAGGGCAGCAGTGATGCAAGATGAATATTTGTACCTTGAGAAAAAAGAGGCCAGGACATTAATCAGTGTTTGAGCTTTGAGGTGAACTCTGTGCCAATCTGTCTGGTTTACAATCTACGGTGTAGATACGTCTGTGTTACGTGATGTGACCACCAGAGAAGCCTGCAGACTATGTAGCTTGAGACAGTGCTCTGGAAAGATTTTTGGAAAAGGTAGGAAAACAAAACTTCTTTTAAAATGCATTATTAAAAAAATGTTCAATGAATGTGACTAAAGGAGCAAAGACAGGAGAACTACACCACCTACAACTGACTTCTTATCTAGAGCAGTCCAGAATTCAGAAGGATGGTAACTGAACAAAAAAAGGAGCTCATCAGCAGGTTCAGATCTTAAGGGATATTAAAATAACAGTTTTGAAAAAAGAATTAAAGAGAAACAAAGGATAAACAAACCAACCAAGGATTTAAAAGTACTTCCATCTCAAAATAAGTCCATCTTCCTTCTAAGACCCAGACCACAGGGGAGAAGTTTCCACTTTTGATTACTGAAAAGTGAAGACAGCATAAGCAATTCAAATTATGATGAATATAGAGGCAGCCAACTTGAGGGTATGTCAGGACAATCTGAGAACAAAAGCTAGTCTCATTGCTTATTGAAAATAAGCAATAAAAAAATAAGCATTCCCAGTGCCTTTTTCGACAAGCGGAAACTGTCTTCTCATTATAAATGACGTGTCTATTTGCAGTGAGTTTATGCTCCGCATCTGGGAGATAATCATACTCCTTCATCCTACTGCCACAGTTATCAAATAGAAAGGCTGAACTGGAAGATAAAGTTGTTATTTTTAAGTTTACAGAATGTATTAAAAAAAAAAAAAAAAAGTCAGTCCAATCTGGAGCAATATTCCTCAAGGAGTATCAGTAGCATCTTGCTATAAGCATGCACGTTCCTTGGTTCCTGTGGAGCAGCACCATGAAATTCTGCAGTAATGGAAGTGGGACAGGAAGCATGCAAAGGCAAACAGCTGCAGTGGAGGAGAGGCAGGAGAGCTCCCACCAGCAGGGTGAAACTTTCAGTGTCAGAGAAAATCATGGCCTTGAGGCAAGGCGCAAAGGCAGACATGGAAGAGAGTGCAACAGGCTGTCGGTGGGACGGGTAACTCAGCCCGTGTAAAGCTCCACTGGCGAAATCTGACATCACTTAAAGGTTGTCACCACTGAAAGACGACGCCGAAGAGCGAAAGGAGACTGATGGCAGCAGGGACCAAAGCACCTTCTTTGTGCGCTGGTGAAACACAAGGCAGGCGCCTGCGCTGGTGGCGGCTCTGCGCGGGCGGCACGCAGGGGTCGCTGCTGGCGGCCGCCGCCCCGCAGCGCAGCCTGGCAGCCGGACCGCGGCGCGCAGCCCCCGCAGGGACAGCTGCTCCCCTCGGCGCGGCTCTGCGGGCTTGGCAAGCCCTCTCCGGAGAGCGGCCCCGAGTGCAAGACTCAGGCTCTCACAGCTCCAGGCCTCTTTCCCGTCCTCGGTCTCTTGTTGTGGATGGCTGCTGAAGAACTGCTGAAATCTATCTGTGGTTGTGGTCTGCCAGACTGTCCTCCCAAATAAGATCTCACAGATGATGTTGAATTAATATAACCTACAGGCCCATGTAAATTGGTAATATACATAATTTATTTTAAAAATTCATAATCCTTTTCCAAGGTGGTCAACACCAAATACTTGTAAGGAAAATTGAAGAAATCTTCCAAATCCTTGCAAGTTAAGTCATAAAATATATGGCTTAATATCTCTTTCTAAATGTATTGTAACATATGTCAGATGTTATATAGAAATAAGAATTAAATAGCAGATCTTGAAATATTCTTTCCTAGGTTTTTGATTTTGTCTTGCCTAGTGTTCCACTTTCATGACATATCACAGCAACACTTGTAGCACAAGAGTATAGAGAATTAAGGAGTGCAAAACTTTGCCTGCAAGTAGTTAAATATGTGTGATTCTCTCAAACTTCATTTTTCGCATGTATTATTATGAAATTATCTGTGTCTTTCGTTAATCTTTACATTAATATTTAATTACTGGTTTAGCTCTACTAATATAGTATAAAGAAGAAATATTCCATTTTCTCTAATGAGGAAAATTAAAAATCAATTTCTGAGCCATCTCATTTAGAAAAGTAATTTTAAAAGCAATGAGACCATCATTTTGAATTGTGTGACAGATCATTTCATGTTTTAGAGCACACAGTAGTCAACGGTGATTTGTTTAGCAAATCCAACTCCATTTTCTAATGCAGCTCGTATTTAATTTGTGCTGACGTTACTATCTCCATTTTCATTGTAGCATAGTAGGAAAACACATGAAGACCTGACGTTTCTTACAGATGTTTTTATTTCTGAATTATTGTGTTCCCTTCTCCTCTGGTCTAACATCTCATTAAAACCTGCTGGTTGCCCTCCCAGTACAGTGCCCTCAGTACAGACTCCTGAAAGCACTGGTGCTGACTTCCAGGCACCCCTCTGTGGGGGTCTTTTTCCACGGAGGAGGTTTTGCTTCTTTCTCCCCCACAATCTGAGTCACAACATGGGGCAGTGGGGCTCTGACTGGGCAGCCAAATGTCTCAAGTGCTCTGCAAATATCCACAAACTCTTCCTTTAGAGGTGAAATTATAACACGAGAAATTAAGATCACAGGTATTTTATAAATAAGTTAACTAAGGACATGGAGGGTAAATCACTTTACAAGGGCCATACATATATGCAGAGCCAGAAATAACAATAAAATATATTATGCTTTTGAAAGTCTATGAAATAGACTATCAGGTAGATTTTACTTCTCTCACTGCTCAGTAGTCTTTAAGAAATTCTTAACTGTCATAACTACAGTGCCTTTCCTGCAAACATTGAAACTTTCCCAGGTTCCAGAAAGAGAAAATTGATTCACCTTTTGTCTCCTTAGCAAAGGGAACAAAGTTTTTCATGCATGGGATCCCTGAGGATCAAACCCAAAAACATCTCTGTATTATCAACTCTGTGTCCAGAAGAAATCCCAAACAGCCCCGTTCCAGCTACTGTTAAGAAAATTAACTCTACCCCAGACAAAAGCAACACAATATTTTATTAAGCTTGGCTGAAATAAGCTGTACTGAAATTCAGAGTAGGGCAGGCACATACTTTAAAAGATTTTGTTAAAACCCATTGGTTTTAACAAACATACTTAGGTGGGCCTTTTTTCTTCAGTCTGCTATTGAGATAGGAAAATGCAGATAGCCCAACCTCCTTTTCTATACTGCCCTGGTGCAACTGGTAAGCTCTCAGAGATACCAGCAATATTTGGAATGGTTGAGCACCATTTCTTCTGAAGTGATGGAGCAGACCCCTCTTTTGCTCACTTTTGTTACATGCAGAGCAAGAGATATCTAAGGGGTAAGCAGTGGCTCAAAGGCCCCTTGACAGCTGCTGAGCTGTTCAGTCAGTTTGGCTCTGGGAATATGGAGCCAAGGTTGCATCAGATGTACAGAGAGCCTGTGAGCAGAGTTACATGGCTATAAACTTGGTATGAGAGGAGATTGAGCAAAGCAAATCAGATGCCACAAGCACGATTTGCTTGCTGTTAGAGATGTCTCTGTAACATGACAGGCTATCTCTAAGCTATATTTTCCACTGCCTTGCTGGCTTACAAAACTTTTAATGGAACAAGTTTTTCTGGCAGAAGAACACTGATTTTTATCTTTAACGAGCAGCCTCTCTATCATTTAGCTTCAGGAAACAGCTTCCTGGTTGTAAACTGCTTGAGACTGCTGACAGCCAGGCAACTTCAAAAGAAGCCAGGAGCGACTTTCTTGCTAACTTTGGGAAGGAATTCAAAAATGCTGAGAGGTGCAGATGATTCTGTGATGGAGCAGGAGGATTCTGCTTCCCGACATGGAGAAATGACGAGTTGGGATATCAATGACATCAAACTCCCTCAGGTATGTATCTGTGTCTTAGAAATTTGTTTAGTTCTGACCAGTCATCTCCACCACTGATCTTAAATGCTTTCTCAGTCATCTGTGCCTCATTGCCTTTATTCTCTTTGTCACCTCAAGGTATGGGGGAGTGTTTTGCTAGAAAATATTGAGAAAATATTGACATTTCTATGCATTTCTCCTTAAATGTATTATTGAAAGAACTGTTGATGCATGAAAAATAGCAGTGCTGCAGAAGCAGTGTTTTCACGGGTGGATTAGGTGCAGAGAAAGCAGAGGGAAAAAGGGTGCCTCCTGATGTGGGCACTTAATTAGAGCTGTCCAGGACTTGCTTTTTGCCCCGGGTAGTGCTTTATGAGAGGGGAGCACAGCACTCAGAACTGCCTTGCAACTGTGGTTGCTTAGACTTGCTGCAGATTGGGCTCCAGCTCCAGGGCTGTCTTCCCACATGGAGGCAAGTCTTTTCACGAGCACCTAGGGAAACCTTGCTTCATGTCTGCAGATTTGCTGAGAGGCACAATAGTGGTCTTCCCCTCCTGCTGTCCTTTTCTAGTTCTCTTAGCTAGAAGTTTCAACCATGCTGTCCACTGAAAGCCCACACACCCTGCACACCAGTGTCACCTCCCTGTCCCTCACCTCTGTGTATTTCTGCCAGATTCCTCCTGCTGCAGTCCTTCAGCCTTCAGCTCTGCCTTTCACCTCCCAACCCTGCCTTCTTAGAGGATCCCAGCCTCTTCCCTGCTATGACAATGCTGTTTGCCTCCATGTTCCAGGATGTCCCCTTCCCTGCCCTTCACCCCAAGGTCACCTTCACCTGCCTTTCAGTCTGGAGGCTTCATTGACACCCTTCCTACACTATCCAGTTGCTACTAGGGGAGTATGGGAGTTTTTCTCTTCTTGGTTGATGTCCTTACTGCTGTCATGGCTCTTGGTCCCGGGATTAGCAATTTAGAGGAAATTTCTACTGAGCTTTTGTATGCCTTACAAGAACTTTTCCCTCAAAACCATCATCAGCTATGGTAGATGCTTTACAGCTTACTGCATTTTACTGTATTGACTTTACCCACTGATGTACGCTGATGTACTGATGTGATGTGTGCTTGGGCCTTTGGGGGTTTTTTCCAAGATTTATTTTAATTGCTCCTTACTGTGTTGTCCTCGAGGTTTAGTGTTTGTTCGGGGGGGTTGGTGATTTTTATTCTTTTTGTTTGGTTGGTTGGGTGAGCGAGAACAAGCTCCTGGCCAAGCCTTCCTGATGCTCTGGTGCTTGTGGGGAGCCACAGAGATCTGTGTTTTTCCTGCCTTATCTTCATTGCTCCCTCCTGACAACCAGCATCACCTGCTGGGGTGCTGGAGTCACCTAGGCTAGAGGACACCCAGCAGAGGTCCAGCTCTGCTCAGCTCCTGGACAAGCTCTTCTCTTCCCCAGCCTAAAATGTGGCTTGCTTTTTTCTTTCCACAGCACGTAAGCCAGACAGATTGGTTTCAAGAATGGCCAGATTCCTATGTAAAACATATCTATAGTTCAGAGGATAAAAATGCTCAGAGACACCACAGCAGTTGGGCAATGAGAAACACCAACAACCACAACTCTCGCATCTTAAAAAAGTCCTGCCTTGGGGTGGTGGTGTGTGGGAACGACTGCTCGACCTCGGATGGGAGGAAGATCTACCTAAGACCAGCCATATGTGATAAAGCCAGGCAAAAACAGCAGCGTGAGTACAAACATGGCAGTTCATTATAAGGCAGTTCATAAGCGAACACAAAAGAGCAGAAATCAAAGTATAGGATACCCTTTGGATTATCCAGCCTTCCTTCTGCCATTCCTTATATTCCAAAGCAACTCTTGATTTGGAACAATGCATTTTACACTTCTTACTGTTGGGGCACAGTCATCTGCATGTTTATTTTCTTTTTTTTTTTCCTAATCATTTTTTAATCTCTATTTCTGCTGGTTAGAGTTGGGTTCCCAGGCTTCTCAGGCCCATGAGTGAGGGCATTGAGAAAGCTGTGCAGTGCAGGCAGCTTCCTGCCCTGCTGTACCTGCCCACCCAAGTGTTGGCTTTATTATTGCATTGGCCCAAGAGTAACTCAGGAGGCAAGTCTTGCAGGAAAGAAGTTGCTCATAAACTGTGAGGACTGGAAAATAGGCCTCACAGTCACGTCACTGGAGCAAGACAATGCAAATAGAGAGCATGAGCTGCACGCACATTTTTAACAAGGCCGTTCCAAACAATTGTGATTGCTCAGTAGAGCTAGCACATACTGATTTCTGGATCTGATGTACATTCTGGCTAGAGAAAGGTATTACTGAGGCCTGAACAATGTTCTTGAGAAAAGTCAAGACAAACACACATATGACATTCCAAACACTGACAAGAGAAAAGCTAAAACTGACCATGATAATAAATGATGAAATTGTAATAACATTGTAATAGAAATAATTTTTGGAAGTTGTATTTAATAATGGACAGAATAAAGGCAATTATTTGTTTGTTTATATTGAATTTGCTTATGTTTGGAAGTTTTTTGCGTAGTTTCTCTCAGTGTAATTTTTGAGCACCAAACCAGAAGTGGCAATCCGCCACCAATGAACCATTGTATCACATGGGATTAATCTAATCAGTGTTGCATAGTAAATGTTTTCCTCTATCTTTG
Source organism: Daphoenositta chrysoptera (assembly GCA_013397915.1). NCBI lineage: Eukaryota > Metazoa > Chordata > Aves > Passeriformes > Daphoenositta > Daphoenositta chrysoptera. Next base: position 97,657 of record VZRO01003923.1, on the reverse strand, counting down.
CTCCAGGGAAATGCTGTCCAAACTGCAATGGACCGCTGCGGCTCCTTTCCTGCCGAGGCCATGGTGGTTACCCAGTTACCAACTTCTGGAGGCATGAAGGCCAGTTCATATTTTTCCAGGTTGGCATAAAATTACCTAACATTATGCATGTTAAAGACTGGTATTCTAAGTTTTTTTCAGCCAATTTTCTTGTTCCAACAAATAGGGGTTATTGAATACGACATGATCAAATGACTGTAAGGAGAAAAATTTTCACAAAGTCCTAGCAACCTGATCTAACCCTGAAGTTAGTCCTGACTCAGCAGGAGGTTGAGCTAGAAGGCCCTTCCAGCCTAAATTAGCCTATGCTACTATGATTTTACAGCATAGTATATTTTTTATTTAGGCTTCTGTGAAAACCTGTTGATTTTGAAGCATTTTGCCTCAGATACATAGGAACCAACAAATCCTCAGAAGTCAGAAATACCATGTTATCTCTTCTCCTTCTCCAAGGCATCACACATAATCATGAGGCAATCTTGGAGCAGGAAATTGTTGTACCCAAGGGACTGTCTATGGAAAATGCCATCTGTGTATTATATGTAACTTATATCTGGAACACAGTGTATTCAAGTGTTTAAATAATGGGCACTATTTCTGGAAGCTGCAGTCCTAGTTTAGTAACATAACCACTTTCCTGCTTTCCAGTCTTTCACTTACATGCAGGCTAAATAAAATTAATTCTCTGTGGAAGCTAATGGAAATTAATGTTCTGATAAACATGTTTAAACTGTGAGAAGAATGAAAGTGACTTCTGGTTCACTGTAGCTAAACTGCAGAACACCTCATGGCTTCAGCTGGGGCTCTGTTGTGGGGAGCATCTTCTACAGATAGATGTGGTGCACTGATTGTATGATTTCAGAGAGCTCCTACCCCATCCCACTTCATCTGGGATATGTTTATTATTTGATCTCACAGAAACTAAATCCTATTAAACACAAAGCATTAAATTAGGCAATAATGTGTGGTTTTGGCCTGTGCTATAAATTCTGCTCCCTTAAGATTATTAACAAGGTTGCCTCTACCTTTAACATATCATAATTCTTTCTAAAGTCCAAAGGAGCTCATGACCACCCACGTCCAGAAACAAAACTAGAAGCAGAAGCAAGAAGATCAATCCAAAAAGCAAAGACAGCTTTTTCTCCCTCTTCTTTAAGATTAAAAAGAACCCAGGAGATTGAGGTAACTCTTGCTATTGGTCAATGAAATTTTGGTCAAATGATGGTGGTTGAAGGCATGATGGAGGCTATCTGGGCTTTGGGTCTGGGTGGGAGCAGGCTGTACATCTCCACATTCTGCATGCCCATGATCAGGCCAAGAAGGACCAGGGCTGTCCTGAGCCTCCTGCTCTCCTTAACACTGTCATCCACTGCCAGCACCCCCTCTCCAGAGCAAATTTACACCTGCTCACAGCAGGAGATTACATCTACGCTGGTTAACAAAGCAGGGCAGGCTAAGTTTCATCACCATGCACATGGAACTTCCTGTGCATCAGTTTCTGCCCTCTTGTCTTATTTCTTGGCACCACTGAGAAAAGCAAAGGCATCCTCCAGCTCTGCTTGTTCCCCCTGAGTTTCACTAAGGTTAAGAAGGAGAAGGTGCATCACCCATACTTGGTTTGCCCTCTTTGCTCCCTGGGTGTCCAGTAGGGCTTTGAAGGCAGAAGAGTGCTTTGAAGGACTTACTGAAGCATTGATGTTAAAACATCAGCTCTGATGGGTGTGCAAACACTTGTGAAAGCATCTCCAGAGATTCCTGGGACTGCTGCATGCCTGATGGAGGGAATCAGGCCGAGTGGTGAGGCTGTCTCCAGCGACCTCCCATGCAAAGGCTGTGTTACACTCAATTGTCATCACCAGTATGCACATGCAGTTTGTCTTTTGCTATGTTAGAGGTGGTGCATTCCCCCAACATGGTGTTAGGGATAGTAATCCACACCCCTTCAGCCACAGACAGAGGGATAATTGCTCTGGGTAGGGACAGATTTCTTAAATGGATGACATAGAGAAGCAAGGGGATCTGAGAGCCCAAGAAGTAGATAAAAAGTGCACACAGGAAGTTAAACCCATTTGAATAGAATGTGAATTTAGAAGCTGCAGCTATTTCTACTGGAAATACTCAGGAGGACACTAAAAACCAGAACCTCTTGACACAAGTGTCTGGGAACAAAAGCATGAGAAAAAACAGCTGAGCTGTCTAAATGTCTAACAAATACAGCAATAATGCTTTTCCTATCACTGGTTTAGTTCTGTCTCCATGAATGCTGAAATAGTTTTCACCTAGGAAATATTACTGAGCCACTGGCTTGCTTTCTTTTATAACTGAGCCTAGTGGTCAGCGTACTTGCTTAGGTCAAGTTCCCTGTAGACATGCCTTCATCTTTCCCTTCCGAAAACATCTTCCTGAGGCTTTCACTTTCAATTGTGTGGGAGTAGAAACAGACTAAAGATGTCACAAATGTCTAATACTAGAGCCTGCTCTTTGGCTGTTCTGACTCTGTACAGTCAGACTTAGACCATTTACCCTCATTGGCTTTCCAGTTCATGGCTCTCCAGCAGGTTTTCCTTGGGAATAACTCATCATATTTGTGTTTTTCCAAACTGGCTATGATACAACTAACTCAGGAGACTGGTTTGTCACACAGAGGCTGTGTCGCTCAATCTGCAAAAATGTATTCTGAAAAGATTCAGTTTTAATGTGTTCACAAGAGATAAGAGAGGAGAACTTTAGAAAAAGGTATGAGCCCAAAGTAGAGCAAGTGATATAGAGGATGTTCTCTCTATAGCATCAGCGGGTCTGTAGCTGAACGTGGGCTGGGTCCTACAGCACATTGTTGGAATTTTTTCTCATAGTGAGTGGAGAACAGCTGAAAGGAGGTTTGCTGCTCCAGCAGTCCACAAAATCACTATAATTAAATGGATGAAAACACAGAATTATAAAGAAGAGAGACCTGCAGGTACTCATCAGAAATTAGTGTTCTGAAAGGAATTAAAGTTTCCATAATTATAATCCAATAATTAGGGCAATTAAAGAAGTTGTGAAAGATCCAGGACAAAAGACCCAGAAGAATAATTCTTGTGTGCTGATCCCTCCCTGAATGAAATTTCTGTGTGTGGGGTAAAAAAATGTAAAGATAGGAAAATTTATTAGTTAGAAATAGACTCTAGAAAAGCTGAAGCAGAATATTATTGTAGTGAAAAGATCACTTCAAAACAATCAGCTTGAAAAATTATACTTAGCTTTTCCAATCTCCATAGAAAAAAAAAATCTGTGGTGTCAAATGTATTAGTATAATTTCATTTTTAGGTCCTTCCTCAGTATGTGCTGGCAGTGGACCCCAAGGGCTGTGAATGAAAGGTCTAAACAACTCCTTAAGTAAAACAGGTTTTGGGCAGAGCCATGAGCTGGGAGCCTTGTTCATTTTGCTTCTAGAGCCCATGGGCACCACCCTTATGGTGGGGGAGGCTCTGCTGTGCTGCCTGCTTTGTTACCTGTGTTCATGGGACCACAGAATGGTCAAGGTTGGAAGAGGCCTCTAGGATCATCAAATCCAACCATTGCATTAGTTGAGTGCCTTTGTAGGCATCTCACAGAGGAGAGGTGCTACACCACACCTCGTTTTACTAACCCATGCCTTGTTTTCCCAAGTCTCTGACAGGTGCAATGCCAACACAGGAGGCTTTGCCTTTGCTTCCTTCCAAGCCGGATGCTCACCTGCCACCTGCTAATTTCAGGGGACATCTAAGGAAAAGCTCCCAGGAGCCAACGCTGAGGAGCTGCTCCGGGCGTCTGCCATACCCAGGGACAGCAGGGGAGGATGGGGCCTCCGGAGAGGCACCGACCTGGAGCCGAAGCCTGTCCCTCAGGAGGACGCCCAGAGCCGAGAGGCTGTGCGGTGTCCCTGCTCTGCCCTGCACAGCCCCGTTGGCCCAGCAGTGCGCCCACGCCAGCACCCAGCACACCCTGCCCATAAAAAAAGGTGGCCATGACCCCTTCAGGTCTAACACGGGCCCTTTGGGAGACGGATCCTGTGGGGAGAAATCCCCACTGCCCTACAGCGTCAGCTGCCTCTCTCTGCCGCCCTGCCCCGCGCCTCAGGGCGGGCCTCGCCCCATGGCGAGCGGGGCACAACCCCACCGACAGCTCTCGGTGCCTCCAAGGGGAAGCGAAGGAGACAGAGCCGGGGGAGGGCACCAAGGGCGTCTCAACTACTGCAACAACGAAATGTTTTTTGACCTGTACCCATTACGGTAACCGGGTTTAAACGTCCTTGCTCGCCCCTCCTCTGGCAATGGGTCCAGTTCTCCATGCCTGTGGCAACACAGATGGGAAAGTGCTACCACAACAGGTCTCGCTTTAGCTCCTCTTGCAGGCCCCAGGAGGGGCTTTCATACCTGAAGGCTTGTCTTTGTTCCTTTTTATTTAACAGTCATATTCCCCGCCACTGGTTCATGGAACTAATAAAAGGTATCAGCTCCTCTTTACAGACTGCCTCGCTGCCGTTCTGGTTTGGTAGCATTTCAACCCTCCTCGATACACAGCTTGTTCAAGCCTGCAGGACTGTGGAAGGTATAGATGGATGACCTCAAGGACCACAACTGTCATGTGCAACCTTCTGCACTCTTCCAGCTTCTTCAGGCAGTCCCTCTTCAGACCTAAGTCCCTCCACTGCACCAGCCCTGCACACGTGTTGTATAGAGCTGGATGCAGGGCTTCACATGGGATCTCATGAGAACAGAGTAGATGGGGAGAATCCTCCTCCTCCACGTGTGGCCACATTTCTTTTGATGCAGCCCAGGATACAGTCAGCCTTCTGAGCTGCATATGCACACTGCCACATCGTGTCCAATACACCAATTGCCCTAAGTCCTTGCCTGCACGGCTGGACCCAGTTTCATATATGTATATATTCAAGGTGCCTTGCTGCTTTTCCCAACCTCTTTTCATTTCTTTCATTGCAGGCTGTAAAGAAAAATTCAGCATTTATTCCATACATCACCCCCTTTGCTGACCACTACCATAAACTGTGTTTCAGCAGGACCCATCAGTTCTCTACATTTGTTTAAAAAACTAGGGTGCCAAATAGGAATTTTCTTGCCTGATCTTAGTGGCTAGCTCAGACACCTTTGGCAAAGATTCCTTTACCTGTTCCCATAGCTGAAATCTGCTTGACTGGCCTCTGCTGCTCTTTGGACTGGGTTTCAGGGGCCACCAACCTCTCCTGCAGAGGCAGGCACTGACCCATACCCCTGCTGCCACCCCTGCAGGGAAGAGCTGAGGGATGTCATGTATGGAACCACATGTAAGGGCTGGTTCCTTTAACCACCAAAGGTAGAGCGCCTCAGCTCCAGTGGCTGCCCAGCTGTTGGTTGTAACCATGCCCTACCTTGCCTGGGGAGCAAGTCATGCCCCAGAGATCCGAGGAGAAATAAACCTTTCAGTGGGATGAGTCTGGGAGGGTAGTATTACAAAACAAGTGACAATAAAAACTTCACAGTACCTCAGAATGGGATGTATTTTGTGTTCATCAAATAGGTTCAGTCTTATCATGCTTTTTTTTTTTTTTTTTTTTTTTTTTTTTTTTGTGCTAGTTTTTATCTTTTTAGATTTTTTTTTCTTTAAGACTTTGGAATATATCAGTTGCTGGGGCAAGCACTCTCCTGGTGAAGGGTGTAGTTCAGAGACATTTACAAGACAAGAATTAATTGTATTTACAGAGTGTTTCAAAATCTTTATTGGAATTTGTGAAACGGGATGCACAGTGATTTGTTTTATGTGGAAAAAAATCTAAATGTAGATCACAAAATAACAGTGTACTATTGTATATGAAAGTCAATTCACCAAACATTTTTTTAGTCAGCAAATTACTCCCACACCAATTCCAAACTCGGCATGTTTTTGATGAATATTCAAATCATTAATTCAAAGAAGGAAACTTTGATCAGCATTTGTAACAACCTCCACCTCTGAGACAGAAAGAGAGAAATTAATAGGAGCCATGAACACTTGTGCTTCAGGAGGTGATCTTCAGGATTAGGGACAGGCAGGGCCCCCAGGGCTGGCATCTCATAGCTGGGATTCCTCTTCCTCTGCCAAACCGGCCACACGGGTGAGGGACCGCCCAGGGCATGGCCCTGCCACTGCCATCCGGCTCTGTCTCACCTTGTCTCTCCTCTGCATTCCTTGTCTCTCCACTGCAATGCTGCCAGCATCACCTCGCAGCAATGCTGCCATACAGATGTGTGGCTGGGAGGCTCCTTGGTAATTGTTCCCACACCAAAGTTCTATCAGTTCCCTTTACACTCACCAACCTCTTCCTCTGTTTTGAGAAACTTCCAGCAAACGGGATTTGATAACCAATCCTGTTCCATGGCTTCTCTCTTCCAATCCCAGCTGTTGGCATTTTTTCACTCATCTGATTTTCTTTCCTGCAAATCAACCATTCCTTCAAGTCTTTTAAGATGGGTAGCACCCAGTTACTAAGTTTCACAGGCTTCCTAAAGGACTATTACAACCAAACCTCCCTAAAAGATACTTACTACCAACGTTTCTCCTTGCCTGAGAAGGAAGAACCTTCTTGTTGGTTTGCCTTTGAGTCTGAATCAAAAGGTTTCCAAAATGAAACCTATTCCTGTGATCTCAGCTCCCCTCAGTACCTCCCTGCCATAGAAGAGCCAGGCCTTCTTGCAGCTTCCATGCTTGTAATCCTGTGCAAGCAGGACTGTCCCACAGTTTGGGGGGACCCCCAGCCCCTGTTCATGCAGCGTCCATCACACCCAGCACGTTTCTGAGAGAAACACATTCCAGGCTCAAGGAGGGCAGGTTATTGCTTTTTAAAAAGGAGGAAACTAAACTTTTATGATTTTTCTAAGGTTAAACACAGAAAGGCTTTCCAGATTCATAACCTGCCAGAGTAATTTTAACCTTTCCAAGCTCTTGTAGCAACTTCTGTGCTAGCAGCAACCCCCTCCACTTTAGGTACATTCAGCAAGGTGGGTCAATATAGCACCAAATGTATCTCTGTTTGGCTTGAAATACAAAGATACCAATCCCATCTCTGACCTTCACAAAAATTAATTTTTCAATGTGTTTGGGATATGTGAAAAGAAACATATATGCATCACTGCTGTCTTTTAACCAGCTCTAAGGTATTGTGCCTAACCGGGCAGTGGTAAGAATAGTAGAAACATAGAATGGTTTGTGTTGGAAGGCACCTTAGAGATCATTTAGCTCCAAACGCCACTGCTATAGGCTGGGACACCTTCCACCAGAGCAGATTACTTAGAGCCCCTTCCAGGCCCCCTCCAGGTACTGGAAGGTGCTATAAGGTCATCCCAGAGCTTCCTCTACTCCAGGCTGAACAGCCCCAACTCTCTCAGCCTGTCGTCATATAAGAGGGGTTCCAGCCCTGTGTTCAACTTAGTGGCCTCCTCTGGACTTGTTCCAACAGGTCCATTTTTCTTGTGTTGGGGGTCCCAGACCTGGATGCAGTACTCCACTCTAGGTGTAGTCTCACGAGAGCAGAGTAGAGAGGGAGAATCAGAGGTGAAATGGATGCTCTGGATGCATGACCTCTGCATTTTTAAGAAAATATAATGAAAGCTGAGGTTATTCAGATTAGCTTCAGGAAGAGACACCAATTGATCTGTGAGGATCTACCCACAGGAAACCATGTAACCTTGTTGTCTTCTGCAGAAAATGGTTTTCTGCAAGGCACAGCTACAGCAAAGCATTAGGAGGCCAGCAGAAATGCAAGGTCAGGATGTGGATGACTACACAGGCAAAATGGTTTGTTCTGGCTTATTGCTGTTTCTGATGGCTGTAGCTACTGCCAAAGCTAACACAAATCCCCACACATGGCATGGATGATCTACACTACATTCCCAAAGTCTTAGCTCTGATAGCACTGGCCTCAGTATTTAAGGGCTAATTCTTTGGGAGCAATTTCTGTGCTTGCCCTGAAGCAAGTACTTTTATATATAAGGGCTCTTTTGAGACCATCAGAGAACTATGGCAATGTTCCTCAGAATCCTGCATTATCCAGGCTGTGTCTTACAGAAACATAGCTTTTATGTTTGGGGGGTTTTGACTCATGCAGCATTTAAAGGTGAAATATAGACATATCATGGTAAGGAATACATAAATAGTACAAGGCAGCAACTGGACACCTCCAATTATTAGTGTATTTATCCTGAGAATATCAATTTGAGAAAGGGAAGTGTTTTTGTATCAGTCACACCAAAGGTGAAATGAGAAGGCAGAACAGGGATTTGACTCACATCTTTCCAGCCCTGGGAATATACACTGTGTTTCTTCCAGCCTTCCTCTCCCCAGGGCCTCTGCCTTTGCATGTGAAAAGAATTGCGGGTCAGACTGAGCAAAGACAGTTATTTTCCTTTTCAACCCCTTATACAAAGCTCCTGACCGTGGGGAGATTGGCAAGGCTATGGACTATTTTCTAAAATATGGTCCTAAACGCATTCTCTGTATTTTTAAATGAAACAAGGTTGTCAAACCTCTGGCGGTAGAAAGGACTCCGGCTGAGGAAGATTTGGGGAATACACCTCAATACATTGTAGAGAGCTTTTCTTTCCTTGTGGTCTTTGGGATATTTAGTAATCTGCGTGTCTGGTACTCCTGGCAATTTTGCTCTTCTTTCCTTCAGGGTAGTAATCTGGGGCTTTTTAATAATTATGGTCAAATAGTCCGTGTTTTACTTCATTGCAGGCAATATGTAGAAGTGGCCCCTGTGGTGGATCTCAGCAGGGATATGGCCAGGAAGAGGCACTGTACTGAATCAGGGTCAGCCAGCGTAGATTGCACGAGTCAGGTTCAACTGCTTCAGGTGTTTAGATGTGCAATTTCAATGTGCAATTTCAACATGCAGTTCATGCTCTGCTTTGATTACTGATTGCATCTATTTTTACTCTGACACCAGCAGACTTCCTTAATTTTTCTTTTTAAATGAACTGCATCATTTTCCCATCCTTCTCTGCCTCTCCTGGGTCTCCATGCCATGTAAAGCCTCATCCTCCCTGAGCTCCTGCAGTCCCCAGGCACTAATGGGTCTTTGTCTTTCACAAGTTGAACTTCCCCAACATTGTTCATCTCCTGAAGCAAGGAGGACTCACCATCAATGTGGGGAAACAGGTTAGGGAACACTTACACAAACCCAACATACATAAGTCCCTGGGCCCTGATGGGATGCACCCATGAGCACAGACGAAGCTGGCAGGTGTTATTGTGAGGTCACTCTCAATCATCTTTGAAAAGTCATGGTGATTGGGAGAGTCTGAAGACTGGAAAAAAGCAATGTAACTTTTGTCTTCAAGGAGAACAAGAAGGAAGATCTGGGAAACTACACACTGACCAGCTCCACCTTGAAATGTGCAAAGGTAATGGAAAAAATCCTCTTTGTAACGCTTGGCAAATACATGGCAGACTAAAAAGTGATTAAGTCAGCATGGATTTATGAAAGGGAAATTGTGCTTCAGCAACCTCAGAGCAGTCTACAATGAGAGGACTGGGTTGGTGGATGAGGGGGAACCAGTGGATATTTTTTATCTTGATGTTAGCCTGGCTTTCAAGACAGTCTTCCAAAACAACCTCAGAGAAAAGCTGATGAAGTGTGGGATTGTTAAGTGGACAGTGAGGTGGACTGAAACCTCTGCTGTTTTGTGATTCTGGCAACACTTAGGATCAGCCATGGCTTTTCTCATACCAGAGAGCTGCCAGATGTTTCTGTTTGAATTAGCCATGTGCAGTGTGGCATATCTAGAAAGTCATCTGAATTCTGGCATATGAGAGACACCCTGGGACAGCAGGACACAGCCTTTGTGGCCGTCAAGACAGCAGCACCAGCAATGTGAATGCCACAAGCATGTTTGCTCTCCTTGTTGAATTATTTGATTTCTGTGAGCAATGTGAGATGATCTCCTGTACAGCACAGATAGCCTCTTAGGAGACAGAGCAAGCCGGGAAGGTCTCTGGCCAACTTTTCACTCTGAGCTCATTTCTGCAGTTTCCAGTTAGTGACTGAGGAAGCAGAACTGTCTTGGAGGGCATGTCTCAGGCAAGTGTTTTTCATTTCTCAAAATCAGTTGTGTCAAGATTTAAACTTCACATAATTTGGCAATTGTATCATCAGTGATGTGGCTTAAATATTCTGTTTCCAAGGGTTGCCCAATCTATTCGTTCTTCTGAAGACAGACAGTCATAAATAATACAAACCCCAGCACAAGTGTCCTCTTTGCTCAGTGCTTTCTGTGCCTGGTAGAAACTGTTTAGCAAAGATCAAAGCCACATGGCAACTGGGCATCCAGCTCCTTTTTGCTTCTAGAGGAGATAGCAATCGCCTGTGGCAGGATCAGGCTCCTCTGTCCTTCACCCCCAGCAGAATGTCCCTACCAGGACACAGCATGGACCAGTTGGTGGGGCCTTCTCCTGCTCCAAACACCAGAGGGGGAGTGGAGGCACAATGACATGCTGCTGACCTCGTGTCTGCAGCCTCTCCCCCGGCACCTGTGGGTGGCAAGGTGAGGTGGTGGCAGCGTTCTATATATATAAGCTCTGGCACCTACAGCAAGGTAATGACTGCCACGTGAACAGTTGTGACCAACCTAATGTCTGTGGATACTATAAACATTGGGTGTCGTGAAAAGCTCTTTGCCAAACATCCAAATTTCCTCTGCTCAGGTCACAGCAAGGATGGGAAGTAACAACCATGATCTTCAGTGCAGACAGCAGTGGCTGTGGGCAGAGCAGGATCCCTGGAAGCAGGGCCCTCCAAGCTGACAGCAAAAGCAGCAGTACATTTCAGGGCAGAGAAAGGCTAGTATGTGTTCATTCTAGACTTCCCTGATTCCCCACAAAGAGGAGTGGAATTCCCTGAGGAATGAATGAATGAGAGGCTGGAGATGGTAGGACAAGGTGGTACATGTGGCGTGACTGGAAGACTCACTGACTCCTGCACTCAGAGCAAAGTTGGGGCAGGAGGAGAGCAGGAGAAAAAATAATGAATGTCTGGTCTTGGGATGGGTGAATACAGGATGAACAAACAGACCTTGGCAAAAGTGAGTTAAAATATAAGTAAATGGATGGTGTCTTGCAAGTTTACTCCACTGAAATCAGTGATACATACTGGTCTCTATATGCACGGGAGAAAACTTAAGGTCAGACTGTAATCCTGCCCTGACCTTCTTGCACTTCAATGCACTTCATCACCCCACCAAGAAGGACTGAAGTTTCCAGAAGCTGCCAAGAGCCACCCCTGGAGAAATGAAAACCAAAAACTGTTCCTCTTTGCACAGATGGGTTAGTGCTTGGTGCTCCAAGGCAGTGAGCCTCAGCCAGCAGAGCAGGTATGGCAGTTCCCTGCTGATGGGGGATCCGTGGCAGGGTGCAGGATTACCTGCACAGACCACCATCATGCCACCAGCATTATGGAGAGTGAGAGATCAAAGCAGTGAAACACAAAGCTCGCCCATAGAGCATCACCCAGCAGGTTACTGGGCTGCTGGTAACCTGCTCTCCTCTCTTCCTCTTGCTCAACACACAACACACCACTGGCAATGGGCAGAGGGCAGAGTTCAAACAAGGTATGTTCTGGGGTTTTAGTATTTTATAGCTCAATAGGTAATAGTAGTTGTGTAGCTAATTTAACAGGGGTTCTGGTGTTACTTGACTTGCTCTAACTTAACTGAAGCACTTAGACAAGGCACTCACTGAGTACTTCATCGCAATAATACTAAAACTCTTGTCATGCACCAGGCTCCTCTTGTGAAATTTCAGAAAATGCTCCTTCAAAGATACTGAATTATTTACAGCTTAACCCTGCTCGCTCCCAGTGGCTTGTGGAGCCCTTCCTTGGGGACCAGAGGAGTTTGCCTCCCTTGTTAAATTCACTGTTAACATTCACTATTAATGTCTTTATGCACAGCAGTACTAACGAATGTAAGGAAGAAAGGTTCATCTTCAGCCAGATGAAACTATTCTCCATAACCATGATTTGCACAAAGAGATCACTCACAAACATGTCTGTGTCCTTCCTGCAGCACGGCAGTGAGTCCCAGTGCCCAGAGTGCTGGCTCCAGCCTGGCAGCAGGAGGAGAGTGCTGCTCCATGGCACGCAGCAGCCGGGCTGGGGTGGCCTCAGCAGCTTGCTGAGGTTGCAGACTCTCCACACAGCAGATCTTGCCTGACCCCATCATAAAGGTCTGATTTGCTCTTTCCTGTAAAACTAATGCTTTCTCAGAAGGGCCTTTCTAGGTGCCCACCAAGGAATTGCTTCAATATTTTTAAAAAGTTGGTCTCTTGAAAGCCCTATTCCAGTAAGAGAAGAAAACCTCATTATTCAGCAAGAAGTTTTAAGTTTTTCTAAGCAGATCCTTTTAACCTTGTCAGTGGGTTTTTCTTGGCCACCCACACCCCCTCAAACAACACATGACTACTCTTCTCCAAGCCTGATCACTCCTTCTGGAACCTGGTGTCCTGAACAGCCTCCTCCCTCCCTCCTGTCATTGCACAGAGTGGATTTATGGTTTTCCACACTTATTCTTGAAGTTTAATTTACCTTTTAAAAGCTCATTCAGAATTTTACCTACTTGATTAAAATCTTAGTTTTACATGGCAGAAATTGTGAAGCTGGGCTTGGCTTCTTCTGTCAAGCTCTCCCTTGTGAGTTCTTTGGGTTCTAGTAATGGAACAGTATTAAAGTGCTATAAAGATCATTCGTGATGATATAAATCAAACCTGAAAATAGATGTTGTATGGCAAGCTTTCTTTCCATGGAGATACTAGAACTGTGTCTCTTTCCCCCAGTTGCCTATTTTCATCATTGGTGCAACTGAAGCTTTGGTCCATCCGTCAAATTCATTTCAAAATCGGTCAGCAAGTTCAAAAGCTTTTGGTGGAATATGTCAGGCTTGACAAGATGACTGCTTAACATTCATTTTGTTAACAAACTGGATAAAAGGCTCTATGGAGGCATCTGGGCAGGCTGAATTGATGGGCCAGGGCTAATTGTCTGAGGCTCAACAAGGCCAGGTGCTGGGTCCTGCACTAGGGTCACAACAAGCCCATGCAGAGCTACAGGCTGGGGGCAGAGTGGCTTTTTCTGGAAAACCTTAACTGAGCCTTACTGTAAACCTGAGGTAACCTTTTCTCTGGTCAGGTGCCATAAGTTTAAATTTGGTTTAGGTTACAATTTTTGTATAGCAAACCATTGTGAAGGCCTAATGAGAAGCTGAACTGCAATTTTAGGACAAGATGATCAGGAATGCTGCTGTGCTGAAGCTCAGTGATCACCAGTGCAGCCCAACGTTATTTTTTTTAATTCCTGTGAAAATCAGTAATAACATGCTGACAATACAATGTATGATTATGGTTTCATAAATAACTCTAATTTAAGTCCTTCAAGAAGAAAGAAGAAAAACTTGATTCACTGTGTTCCACACACCCAGACAAATATTCATCTTATCATCAGATTACCTTTCATGGCAGTTTTTCAGGTTCTACAGACTTTGGTGGGGGTTTATGTTAAATGATTTTAAAGGCACACTTTTTTAAGAGGGAGCAGGTTTCAAACAAAATTGCTGGCAACTGTGTTAGCCCCCCACAATCTTCCCCCTCTATTACCACTGGGAAATGTGGCTGTCTTTAATATCTGTAAGTTTATTTTTCTCAGACTTTACTTGCCAGATCACCATCTGTCTAGACACTGTCAATTAATAATACGTATACTCAAGGCAAGTGTAAGGGTACTCAGTATTTTCTTTCTCAATATTTTCTTTCTCAGTATTTTCATGATTAAATTTACAGGGAGAACAGATCCAACCCACTATATTCATGTTTGTCCTTTAAGGCAGATGTCAAATTATCCAAAACAAATTGAAGACCTTTGCACTGATTCAAAGTACAGAAGTTGTGATAAGTACCCTGAACCTCAAAGGTTTTCTTGAAGGCTGTATAACAGGAACAATCTTTTCCTTGGGTATCCTCTCCACCCCCCAAAAAATCAGTAAGGTGTGGGAAGACCACACCCATTGGGATAAATCAGCTAGTAAAAAATCCCTAAAGCCCCTGATACATAATCAGGGGCTTAATGAAAACTGGTTGTAACTGATTATTACTTTCATACACATTTATCAAATTTCCTTTATATGAAGAGATTTGTGTCTTTTACTCTACACTAAGCCACTGAATCCTATTCCCCAACCCTGAGGTGCCTGCTTTTCAAGTTGTCTTGAAAGCAAAAGTCAGCTGTTTGTGTGAACAGCGTTCGAGTCAGGAGGCAACGGAAAATGGGTTCTAGGGGAAAAGGAGAGAAGGGACCAATATTTTCCAGGTTTTTTTCCTCGAAATATGCAACTGAGAGCTAATAAACTTTAATGTCCCTATAAAATACCTTAACTGGCCGTCCCAGGTTAATAAACTCTGAAGTGTGAAGTACTATACCTAGAACAAATTTCTTATTAGCGTACATAGAAAGGAGCTGCCTGAACTCTCCTTGCAGTAAGAAACCCCTACAGTATCCTCTTAAAAAAATGAGAAAGGATTGCTCCTTTTTGCTCCCCAAAGACAGCAGGTGATGCAGCATCAAACTTTGGTGGAGATACACACCTGCAGGTCATGAGTTCACCTCTATGCTCTCACCGAGGCACCGCATTCACATCCAAATTAACCAGTTTTACAGGGCTTCTGGGGAGATACTTGTTATGCCTTATTAAAGCTGTTGTATAACAAATACATTACTTGCACATACTGCAGGGCAGCATGTCCAAAACCCCCAAAAGCACGTCTGGGGCCACCAGCCTCGCCCCAGCAAACAGACTGAACAGAAATGTTCAGAGCAGGGCAGGGACTGAAGTGATGACCCCTGCTTTGGGAACATACACTTTCCAAGTGACAGTGGTTAAACACACTTCAGTGCATCATCCTTTATCATACAGGGATGTTCCCACTTTTCATATTGGCTGCCTCAGATCCCATTTGGAAGCCATGATTCTGTGATTCAGATAATTAAAATCCCTTCTAAGAACTGGCCTTTCTGTTTATTCCCATTCAGTTGTGTTATTGTGAATGTTTTCCTAGTGCAGAAACCTCAGGAGATGAATGCTTGCCAGACTAAATGTAATGTGTAACTATTGCTTGGTCCATTTCCTCTATTTTTCCTGGAATGTGCTCAAACTTTAAGTAAGTTGTAGGGGAAAATAAATATACTTAATCTATGAAGTACAAAGGAAAGCTTCACACTGTAGCAAGCCACCTTATGGCACAACAGCAACAGCGTGCACTGCCCCAGGAAACACAGGAAGCTGCATCCCAAAGCTCTTGTTTAGTACTAAGCTGCAACCTGCAGGGGCAGCACTACCTCAGAAATAAAATTAAAAAATTTAAAAGAAAAAAAAAAAGAAAAAAAGAAAAAGTCAATCAGGCAAACTTCTTTTTTAAAAAAAAAGTTTACAAACTAAACCAGGCAGAATTTTTGTTTTAGCAATTTCAGCAATCTCTTACCCTCATGGAAGTAGAGCTAATTAAAACAAATTTACTTAGTGTGTAAATTTAGTATGGAAACCTTGGGGTCATGGTGCTTGTATGTAAGGGGAAATTCATTCCTTCAGAAATAAAATGTGTGGAAAAAAATGTCTATTCATCTTGGCCTTTCACATTAAAGAAGTATTTAATTTGGCAGGATTTAATAGTCTTAGTTTCCTTACCTCTGCCTCATATCCAGCTGTTTCTCATAGAGCATTCTGAGGCTAGATTAATAAACATCCTACAAGTATCTTCAAAAGATGTCAAAAACTTGTAGTTGGCAAGGATGGATGCCAGTCCCAAAAGATGCAGGAATGTTGTCTTCAGAAGCAGTCATGCTCCATGACTTTTTCTCTTCATACTCTGAACATGTGTCCCATAAATTAGTTGCTCTATACTGTAAAGCTAACGTGTCTCTTACTGCCTTGAATGATAGGTACACACCAGCACGGTGCACCTTTCCAATAAGCCACCCCACCAAAGCTGGAACAGTTTTAGCTAAGAGAGAATGCCACTTTTATATATCCTTGGAAGTTCCACTCAGTAACAGTCTCGCTTCTCTTCCCAATCCTTTGTTTCTGACAATATTATATAGGACTTCTGGCTCTAACAGTTATTTTAAGGACTCAGGAACTAGACTCTGGACAGGCCGGAGGCAAGGCAAAGCACTGTTCCTTTTAAGCAAACAATTATGCAAGTCATTTTAATAAGCAAGCTGCTAGTCTTAGCATAAAGGACAAAGCTTGAACTGAGCAACAATCAAATGAAAGTCTTTTGATTTATCCACAGGTGTTAGTACTAAGCAGCATATGTAACAATAATTTCTGAGATACAAACTTTCACAAATGCATAGAAGCTTTTATGTTTTTCTCATACTGGACCATAGAAAAAATGGTGATGCACCCCAGTAGTTCAGTCATTTTAACACCAGCAAAAATTTCCAAATACACTAGCACACAATCCAAGGGAATTCTTTTGAATTAAAAAACCCCCAAACAAAACAGACTCTATTGTTCTCTTTCATTAAATAAAGAACCTCATGTAAACACCACATGTTTTTTAAATCCTGCCCAGCTTGGCTTAAGGCTATCGAGCAACTCGGGAGCTGAACTAGCAGCTGGACCATGTCTGCTTGCTGGTCCCTTGCTCAGGGTGCTGAATTTCACTGTCTCTTTACACACAAAGGTTTAACTGGTGCTAATCTCCAACCAGACTGAGACAAATCAGCGTAACATCTGATCATCTGAGCATCTTCTCTACATAAAACTGCACTCTGCTGTCTTTAATTCAATGCATAGAAGAGATCTACAGCTCAGAGAATTATGTTTCTGTCACCTTTTGTAGCCCTCCTTCCATTCTTTTAAGTGAATTTGTCTCAACTCCTTCAGTAAATTCTTGGGGAAAAGGACTGTATAGGTGTACACCTTATTCTTTGGTCAAGTTACTAATACAATAAGTAAAGGACAATTTCACAGCAGTAAACTAGTTACACCACCTAATGTCATTATATGATAATGGAAAGGACAATAAAACTAAATTATACCAACACAGAGCCTCTAGTAATTAGAGCCTTGGACTACTGAAAAACACTACACAGAATGAAGGAAAAGCAACTAGTCACCAATTCTTTACTGAAACAGGTGCTATTTTAATAGATTCACATGAACAAACAGTAATAGTATCTGCTCATTAACCAGTTCAAACCACAGAACTACCTTGACTCTTGTATCACTTAATGCAAGCATATTCATCACAGCTCAGTCTTATTTATAGAAGGCTCATATAATTTTCTTGGTGAAGGGATATTTCATATAATCTCAAAACAATCATTGCTTGAGACTTCTGTTGAATCAACATGTCAATCTGTAACTAGCTAGCTTTTCCTTACACCCAGACTTACACATGGCCAAAGCAAGGAAAAACAAAATGTCAGAAGAAGCAACTAAGTTGTGGTATGAAAAGAGCTCTGAGTTCAAAGGCTCCTCTATTCCATCCAACTTGCTTACTGGACAAGAGTGTACCTCAACTAATAATCAGTATCATCATCTTACTCTTATGGCAAAACTTTGACACTTCTCAGCGGGCAGAATCAGACCTTTACCTTTCACCCTCAACAAGAAGTGTAGCTAATGAACAGATTTTCCTGCTTACAAACTTTGCAATGTTTCAAAACATGAAGCTGATATTCTAAGCAGAGGCTTTTCCTTTGAGCAATGAGAACACAACAGACTCCTTATTAAACATTCTATTTGTATGAAGGGATAGTGCAACTGCAGCCTAAGGATGCAGACCAAAGTCTTGTAGGCAGAGCCTTATTACAGTAGCTAGAAACATCACGAACTTTCAGATGCACACATCCTTACTGAGAAATCACATACCCGAAAACTGCTCTGCTTTTCTCAGCTAACCCCTAAGTAGTCTAATAAAAAGCCGTTATGAAGTTAATTCTACCTGTCAATCTTGCCTGGCATGTAGTTCATGCATGGTAACTCAGAACTAATCACCATTAACTGTATGAAAATAAGAATTTCTTGGGAAAATAAGAAATTGCAAGGGATTGCATGTTCAAAATCATGATTTATTGATGTATTTTTTAATCATGTAGCTCCTTGCAAAGATACAGTTTATAAATTATAGAACAAGTATAGTTCTTTCCACAGCTTTCACACTTTAGTCCTCAAGTCCAGGTCAGTATTTTGAAACAAGATGGTCAAAGGTAAATTATGCAAAATGACTTAAAAAAAAACCTACACAAAAATGCTTCAGTTCTTCCAGGATCCAAATTACACACATAATAAGCAGCATTACAATGTCTGCACTACACCCCCAAGTGATATATGCAGGAGAAGCAGCGTACAGTACCTGCACCAGACCTCAAGGTACACTTCATGATTAGCAGTACACAGCACCTGAACATCTACAGCAGCCTCAAAATTTATCTTAGTAAAACAAACGCTCAAAGGGTTTACAGCATGTGTGGCAAGGTTAGATGCAGGGTTGTAGCACATTACAGTCGTGTCCAAGTGAGCCCTGCTGACCTGTGCATTCACACCAGGCCAGTGCACGAGCAGTACACACCAGCACTTCACCCCTGCACCGTGACACTCCCCAGGCAGGGCCACGGACCTGCACACTCATCCTGCAGTACAAGGGAACAACTCGTTGCCCGTATCCCTCTCCCCTCCACGTACATCCCGTGGAGAAGGCAGGCTCCGCTGAACTTCTACCAAGATCAAATTACATTGATGACCAACTGACACCACTGCATTGGTGGGGATGTACCTCTGCAGTTAAATTTTAAACATCGTGCTTGCTTGCCCTTGATTGTTTTTCCTTAAGGCTGATGTTGACAAAATGCCAGATCTTAAAGGCAAACAAAGTAAGTTTAATTTAAAGAAAGCATTTATTTGAAGTTCTTTTAAGTCACACAGTTTAACAGATGACAACTTTCTCCCTTTCACATTTCAGGTCTTCACCAGAGACCATACACATTGTCCCATGGACAATGAGATTTTTCTGTTGATTCCTTTTGAACAAATTGGTGTCTAGGCAAATGAAGATTCACATTTTAAGCAGACTGATTTAAGAATTTTTTTTTTTAAAACTCAACACAACAAAACTTTGTTATCAAATTCTTATCACAAATAAAAGGTGTTTAACACTCATAAGCTTGATCTCAAAACAAAATCCCAGCCATTCACAATCAAATAGAACATACTGCCTTCAAAAAAATCCCCAGAATTTTAAAATGCTCCAAATATATACACATTTATAACTTAAGTGCTTATTAGCTACAACCTTTTACTCATGCAAAAGTTGTGAGAGGAGAAGGTATTTCTTAGAGCGGCTTTTCTGAATATGCAGTAAAACTCTTCACTCGTGCAAAGAACAAAGGGGTGTACATTTTGTCAATGTCGAAAGTAGTAACAGCTGTCTCACCAGTCGATCTGCAAAGCACATTGTTAAAGTTAAATTAGACACAAGTTGCTGTTTGAGTCCCTCAATAATGCAATCATGTTCCATAGCACAGTGTGTGCATCAAATTACAGTTAGAATTAAGTGTCTTTTGTAACACCTTGTTCTGAAAGCATTTGAGTATTCGCTGAATCACACTACAGAATTCACTTCTGCTTTCATATCTAAGAAACCGCTTTCCCTTTCCACTCTTATTATGAGCTCAAAGACCTGAGCAATACAGAAGCTTCATGCTGAAAAGAATGTCTGCAATATGTGCACTTCATCAATAGGTATTAATAGGTCCTTCATAAATTAGGTATGACAACATTAGCTTTTACAAAACCAGTTTTTCTGTTTATGGAAGTTACCTATACTCCCAACCACCTGTAGTTTATTTCCTGTATTTTATATTCTCACAGCTCAACAGCTGAGCTATGTTCCTATAAAAACACTGAATATTAAGATTAAGAACACTGGAAGACAAGGCCTAAATCTACCCTAACTGCCAACATCAAATATCTGGAAAGCCAACTTGCCAGTAATTTGGAGTGTCAGGTGCAAGAACAGTGGTCATGGCTCCTGCCTGGTTAGTGATCAGAACAGTTGGTCACATGCCCATATTCTGCACTGCTGAATTATATTGTTAGCAAACATTACAGTTCTCACATGACGAGTACAGACATCTTTAGTTTGCACATCCACAGTGGAAAAGATATATATCTTAATGAATATACACTTTCCACACCGCCTCACTAGCACCACATTAAGTCATTCAACCCTGATTCAGTTCCGAAATCAGAAACACTGAATAAATCCTTCAAAAAGCTAAAATACTGCATTTATAATACTTAGGAAACTTCCTATTATCATTCAAACAGATGACTAAAATCTTGGGATTTCTTTATGTAGAAGTTCAGATCAGGACCAGTTACTGTTTTCATTACATTTGGGTAAAGCCACCTAAGTCTCAGACCCTTTACATTTTTTGTACTTAGTACTGGACAAATTAACATCACCTTTAATTCTACCGTTTAGTAGAATTACCTAAAGTTAGCTAGTTGGCAATTTAGCAAGTTGCTAATTAGCAAGTTAGCTCTTGTTCTCCCTTTACTCACCTGCAAGTGATGTGACAAGAATGATGTATCCACACAAGTTTGTTGAACCTCTGGCGCCCACTGGAGCACAACTGTAGTCCTACATGGAAACTGTGATCTGTTTCTTGAGCAGGAACTCGGCGGAAATACCTGTATTTGTGGTAATCAACTGGTTTCTGTACAGAGAAATAAGAAGTTTCATGACCTACAAAGAACACACTGTGCAACTACTTATCCTAAGTAACTGTGCGACCAGACTGGTAAAACTCTCATACTTAAAACAAGTACTACTGTTCCTTCAAAATACATAAATGTGTATGTTAATGATGGAAGAAGTTTTCAGAGAAAGAAAAATAAGCATGGAGGACACCACCCAACTGTGCATACTCTTACTCTTCACAAGGATCTTTTGATTAGCACTTTGGTAATCAGAAGAATTTGTAAAGAAGTTAATCAAATAATTCAGAATTCAATTAACAAATACTGCATATCTAGTTTTACTAAAACTTGTGGAACATAACTGCACATAGTCTAATCTGATCTCAGAAAATGACCTATTCATCTTTCTTTTAACAATGGTGACACCTAATAGCACCATACCTGGAAATTAGGCCTAAGGGGGAGAACAACTGTTCAAATGTGAACCAGATATTTATTTGCCTTAAAAATTTATTACAGATCTGCAGACAAATGTGAGCGACATCACCAAGGTTATTTATTTATCTTTTATTTGTAAACAGTTAAAAAATTAAATCAATATTTTAATCCTTTGGTGTAACGCAAATCATTGGGTCCCTTAAAACATGCAGTCTGAGTAAAATCTTGTTAGGAGCCCCCTCCTTAATCTACTTCTCCTCTATACTATTTTTCTACCTACCTCTTCCTTCTTCTTCATTATTACAGCAAATACTTTGGTTTGATTGTCTGTTTCCTGGGAAAGGCGATAATGGCCAAGCAAGATTGCATCTGTTCTGGAAGGTTAAAAAGCAGGATAATGTCAAGGACATAAAAATATTTCATGTCTCCAAAGTGTGATGTTCTTACAATACAAATATCAGCAATGAAACAGAGACTGACTACACAACATAATTATATAAACGATTTCTTATTTCCATTCAGTAAAGACTCATCAATGATATTAAATGATAAAAACATTTTGGGAAGTTGCTTCTCATTTTCCCAAACAGGACAGTAAAGGTAAATTAATTGGTTCTACCCAGCTTACTGCTAAATATTTACAGACTTCTGATGAACAGCTCAAACTTGTTTTGAAGTTGCAAATGATTTTCTATGTTTTTATGTGCAAACATCAAGAAGTAATAATTTCGGCATATCCCACTGAAATCTTTACTTTCCTTCAGTGAAGGAAGTGTGAGAAGGCAGTCAGTAACAAAATAGTATCTTTAAAAGGACTGTTCCATCTACTTGCCTTAAAAATTTCAAATCACACTACCCACAATTAAATCTAATTACAGTATCAGGACCCTAAAATGAAAGATGCCTTTGCATAAAGATCAAAATCTTTTGTAGTTCTTAGGAGAGAATTATAAACATCTATAACACAATATAAATAACACTATTTTGCTAAGCCAGGATATAGAATCTGAGACAAAAGTAAATAGAAATTGCTAGATAAAAGCAAAATGAAAACTGTAGAGCCAAATACTTTATTTCAATAACCTTGTGTTTTTAGTCCGTAAGCGAGGAACTATGGACTGAGGATCTTCAGGAGTTGTTAGCATCATAACTTGACCATCTGGAAAGAATCTCAAATACCTGCAAAAACATAATTACACAATGCAAACCTAGAAAATACATCCTTTTCCTGTCTTTTTTTCTGTTAGTTTGCTTTTAAAATCACAGGATGTTACCCACAAGGATTTAGAACTTAATTAGTAACATAATTTGAAAACACATTTCTTCACACATAACAAAAAAAAAGATATCAGAAATCAAAAGAGAGTTATGAATATTGGAAGAAGAAATTATGAGGAGTTAAAAAGTTTTGTCACCTCTATCAAAGCAAGGTGGCTACCCTGGGATCAAAACTGACCTCAAGTTTTTCCATACCTAGCATCCACTGAGACCAATGCAACAAAATCTGTTAAAGTATCAGTACAGAATTAGCAATGTCATATGGACTTTTTCAGGCTCTGGAATCTGACTGATTTTTACAGTACTCAAGTACTGTGCTGATATTTGAGATTGCAGCAATAGCCATAGTATAGGATGGTTTCTATGAACAGCTTCCAGCCTCAGGAGGGACAGCAGAATGAAACAGTAAATGCTGGGAACAGCAAGAACAACAGCAGAAAAACAGGCTGAGGAAACAAATGGCAAGGCATTTACAGCCAGTTGAGAAAGACCAGCCACTTGATCTTTACAACTGATTACACATAAGCTAAACTACTAATCTTGTATAATCGTATGCATTTTCTTTGCTGAATTGTGTCATGTATTGTATCAGAAATGTAAAGCTAAAGTTGTTCAGGGAAAGAAATCTGTAGATGAGTATTAACTGTTGTAAGTCTTCAAGCTTTAGCAACATGATATGGTTTAAGTGAGGATGAAACGTGTTTCTAAGCTCATTTCTAATTATCATAATAAATCCTATTTCTAAAACCTATTCTCAAAAAAATACACATTGCTTTACACACAGTAGCAGTCCCATTTGGTTTTACAGAATGATTATTGTCTGTGATAGCCAAGGGTGGATTTAAAGAACTTAAGAGAGAGAAACATTTCACTCACTCATTGTACTACAGCTCTACCTGTAATATTCCACTTGGTGCCATGCTCTATAGAAACCATCAAGAGACTGTTCTCCTTGACGTATGTATTTTGTCTTGCTGACATATACACCTACAGAAAAGGAAAATATTAAAAAATTCTAAAATTACAAAAATTAAGAACATAAAGTATTTATGATTAAAAAGCCAATGATCTAAAACTTTTGATATGCTTTTGATACTTAAATACGTGTAACTTTTTATTTTCATCCCTTGCACCTTTCCCTTCTCTTTGCAGATATTCTACAAATTCAAATGCACAAACAAATTCAGATTAGGTCTAACAACAACATCATAAACATCAAACCCACCTGAGTATTTCTGTCACGGCTACACGCATAGTTACAACTACTTCAAAAAGTACAGCTTACCATCAAATCGAACGCGAGGCCTTTCCAAAAACATGTCCCTCCAAGATGCATATGGAACAAGTTTATTGCAGCTCCTGCCCCATATTTTCAAACAGACTTGATGCCAGATTTCAGGATCTCTAGTGAAAATGAGAGAAAAGCAAACCCCATAACTTCCCTACAAACCCTGCTTAGCTTTTATACATCAAAGTAACACTCTCTTATTTAGTTTGGATGCAACTAAAAGATACTTGTCAAACAGAAATAGCTCATAATTTAAAACCCTACACTAATTTACTTAATCCTGGAGTGTTTGAAAGCCTTCTCCTCTTCCACTGAAATTTAAGAACAGAGTGTCATTTTCATCCAAGTACCACTACACTGCAGCACCCTGGCACTTCTCTGTATGGCTGTATGAGGATGACAACATAACAGACCCTATCTTGGAGACCTGAAACCAATTTGCAAACAGGGTAGAGCAAGTAATACTTTCTCCCAGATTTTTCTTTACAGTAAAGTCATCTATCTCACATACCATTTAGTAGTGTATTTCAAAAACTGATTAGCACTGTGAGGAGCTTAACATGAAAATGTCCATGGGAACAAAAAGCAGGGCATACTTAGTTCTAAGAGAAGCTTCACTCTAGATAAATTATCTACAATACCTGGCACAAATGTAAAATCCTCGACAAACAAGAGATAATTGCTCCAATGATCTTAGATCCAAGTCACTTGAAACCACCCATCGGAAAATGTACATTAGTACTTCCATAGGCAATGCTAAAAAGAGAAAAGAAATCCTTGTTAGATGCAACCTGTAAATCAACAGGTTATTTAAAATTCCAGGTTTGGCTTTTGACTTTCCATTGAAAAATCCTACTTTTCACACTGTAGCCCAATGCCAGAGAACAAAAAAAAAATTATCTTTAACTTAAAAGGTCACTATAGATTAGATATGATATTCTTTTTAGCCTACTAACTTCTGAAGCAGACATTGTGATTTTTTAAAAGTTTTCATTCTGCTATAAGAAAGTCGGTAAAAAAGATCCTGTAACAGAGGACTGGCTGGAAAGCAGAATATAGATCTAGAAAGAGACCAATATTGCTGCTCAAAGGACACATCTTCTGAGATCATTTTAGAGTAATGTCTGCGATGTCTTGTCTTTATTGGCGAAAAAAGAAAACACATTTTCCCAAGTGTACAATGCACCAGTTATTAAAATAAAGTATTTTTAAAAATCTTATTTTCTTTATGTTTTGATTTGCTTCACTTACTTTATTTTCTTTCCTTGACCAGAACAAATGAGATCAGGCCAAGATTTCAAATTGCAACTGATAATTTAGGATGCAGAACAAAGGCATCTGTTTTTAAGAGAGATCATAGCTCATATACACTCTCTACAATTTAGATCTCATAAGGAAGTGTCAGGATAACTGTCCTAGAACTGAAGCACTAAAAGTCATTAACCTTCAAAATGTTTTCTGGCTTTGTTATATAGTCTTTCTGAACCTGAAAACACATTTGTTGCAAAAATCTCATACAGAATCAGATAAAATCAAGAAATGTAAAGATGCATACTCTTCACAGAACAACTGTCTCTTACAGTTAAAAACTGTAATACATATTTGCAACCAAACCAAAAGAACTGGAAGGAAAACTGGAATACACTTACTTCAGCAAGTCCATTCCTAGAAGTTGCTACTTTTAAGTATGCCTCTGATCCTGAAAATTCTACTCAGAAATACTACATGGAAAAAGCTTGTGTGATAAAGACAAGGTCTTGTATGAGAACAAGATTTCTTTACCTAGTTGATCATTTTTTCTCCTTTGTATCTAACTATAGAAGTAAATAAAGATATAATGAACACACTTCTTCAAAGGTGGCTTTTGAAATAAGGAGACAGATGTTTTAATCAAGTGAAACTTCTATATAAATTCTGCCTCTCAACACTTACAGCATATCTTAACTCATACCTGAGATATGGGTCTGGCTGACATCAACTTCAGGCTGACAAAGTTTGACTGAAGATTCCTGAAGAGTTAACTGCTGCTGGAAATCCGTCAGGAGATCTGCCATTTTGTCATCCTCTTTGCTATCCTCAACACTAGAAAAGGGACAATGCCAACACTGTAATATTGGACAAAACACACCAAGAGATGTCCTCATCTTGGTATCAATCCACTGCCTTACTCTCATTCAATGGAGTTGTTTCCTGTACATTTTTAAAGCAATCTCATTTCATCATACAATAAAACAACTACTGAAATATTATCAAGTTCATTTAGACATTGCTGGAATACCTCTGACAGTAACAACTGGAGTTTTTTCATTAAATTCCCATCCCAGGATTTTTTTGTATTTGAGTTTTTTGGTGAAGTCACTGAAGAATTTCTTGAGCCTATGAAAAGACGAATCTCATCTTGCACTTTGTCTAAAATATGGCATATGCAGGAAATAAAGTGCCATTAATGAAAAGTTGTATTTTGTAATCCTCTCATATAATGTAAGATATTGGAAACAATTAAGGATTATTTTTCACTCTTGTGTTATTCACTAAAGAATGATTCTTGGTGGGTTTATTCAACAGTAATGAAGGAAAATTATTTTTGTACCTATTCTGTAAATAGGCAGAAATAATAAATTTCAGGAGCCAGAACAAGATAGCAGAACAGAAGCAATAAGCTCACTACTCATCAGTAAACTTGAAGGATTACTAAGTAATAAAAGAACATAACCACATTAAAAAAATAAATCTAAATTTAAGTTGTATGTCATAATATGATCTTTTAATAGCTGCCAGCTTGCTTGCGCCAAATAACCAGAAACTCCATAAAACTCCTTGAGCACACCACAAAACACTTCCTTTCCCCTGACTTGGTACACAAGCCGATTAGGAAATCTTCCAGTCACTTTTAATTACTATTCAATTCTACTCTAAACAAGCTAATAGAATGAGCTGAGAATATAAGCAAGCAACTAGTAGACCTACCAATGGGTTTTAAGTACATAGAGAAGACAATTATGTTTGGGCCTGTCATAACTAAGACTACAGTAAGATGTTGCACTGAACATATTGTCCTTTATTTTGATGGGTATGACGGTCGGTCCCAGTACCTACAGGCCACACTGTAAACTGTTTTTTCAAATCTAAATGTGTAATTTGTTTTTTCTCATCAAGACTGTATGAAATACCTACAACACTAATTCAGAAAGCACAAACACCAGAACTAAAATCTCTCAAAAAAACATATATCTACAATACTGCTTTTAACCAACTGAGAGTACTGGTTGTTTTTCCCTCACAGCCATGTAGTACTGGGAACAGTACGGCAACATTTAAAAAATGAAATAAAAATCAACAGATTTGTAGAATCATTTAGGTTGGAAAAGACCTCTAAGATCACCAAGACCAACCATTAACTCAGCACTGCCAAGTCCACCACTAACCATGTCCCTAACTACCACATGTACACATCTTTTAAATACCTCCGGGCACAGCAAACTCAACCTCTTCTCTGGGCAGCCTGTTCAAAGTGCTTGACAATCCCTTTTGTGAAGACATTTCTCCTAATATCCACTCTAAAGCACACCCTGAGGCCATTTCTTCTTGTCCTGTTGCTTGTTATTTGGGAGAAGAGAGCAACGCCTACCTCAATACAACCTCCTTTCAGGTGGTTGTAGAGAACAGTAAGATCTCCCCTAAGGCTCCTTTTCTCCAGGCTTAACACCCACAGCTCCCTCAGCTGCTCCTTCTAAGATCTGTGCTCCAGACCCTTCCCCATCTCCACTGCCCTTCCCTGGACTCGCTCCAGCCCCTCAGTGTCTTTCTCACAGTGAGGGCCCCAGAACTGGACACAGCACTCGAGGTGTGGCCTCAGCAGTGCTGAGTACAGGGGACAATCCCTGCCCTGCTCCTGCTGGCCACTCTGCTACTGATACAGGCCAGGAGCCATTGGCCTTCCTGGCCACCTGGGCACACGCTGGCTCATGATCAGCCAACTATCAACCAGGATCCCAGGGTCATTTTCCAACATATAGCTTTCCCGCCACTCTGCCCCCAGCTTGTAGCTCTGTGTGGGGTTGTTGTGGCCCAAGTGCAGGACCCAGCACTTGGTCTTGTTGAAACTCACACAATTGGCCTTGGCCCATTGATCCAGCATGTGCCAATCTCTCTACAGAGCCTTCCTACCCTCCAGAAGGACCACTCCCACCCAACTTCACGTCAGAGAGTTTTAATGGAGTAGAGAAAATGATGCTAAAGTAAGAAAATAATCCTATGAAAACCAAGATTTTTAAGTGACCATAGCGCATGATCCAGTAGTTTTACTAGTGAACAAATGCACAGCAAAGATTTCATGCCAGCAACACATTCAGAAATGAAAATAATGGAGGCAGATAAAGCACTTAGCTCACTTTGCACTGTTTTATATTAAGTCAACTGCTGCATTGGAGCTGTACTGTCCTGGGGCAACAAGACTGAGCTAGTAATACCACACGGATATGGCTGTGCTTTCCTTTTTCATTCTCCATTTTAAAACTCTTGATTTCTTGATGCAGCTATCAGCAGCACCAATGGCTGCTATGAGTAAGCAAGTAATGGGGAAGCTGTTTCATAAGCTTGTCTATGTTAGGCTGCAGGGGCTGTAACAGAAGTTTTGGCCCTCCTTAAAGAGAAATCTTGAGCTGAAGTTACGCCAACCGTAAGTCACTTCCCATCCGCTGTACTGAGGCTAGGGCTATTCTGATGTGTGTAATGATGAAAGACTAGACTACTCAGACTGCAATCTTTGAGCTTCTAAATGTATTGCTCTACTGAAAATGCTCTCACTTGGCTATGTTAGCACAAGAACAGATTATTTCATTGCTTAAGTAAGATGCTTATTTCATACTATGAAGCTTTAACTAATTACTCTTTTTGCCACCTACAACTTCGTAGATGATCAAAAACCAAAATGAAGTGACTGATGCTTTTTTAAAAAATTAAGTAACAATGTAACTATCTGTAATCCTTTGCCCTGAAATTAAATTGCTCCAAACAAGCCTGTTATCCTCTTCAAAAAATATAGAAAAATCCTCCTTGGACTAATACACCTGTAAATGTTCTGTGAAGCAGTTTATTAACTGAGACTAGGTAAATTTTCCAGATACTAAGCGACTTAAAACTTCATGTTACAGCAGAGTATTGCTATCCTTCAGAAACAAAATGTCATGTTTCAGTACTGCTATGCACTTAATTGGTAAAATTTCATACTTACCACCTCTTTCCAACTCCATCGCCATCTGGAGACCGTGTATAGGTGATCTTAAATTCTATGTCAGGTACAAGCTGCATGGCTAGACGATAAAACTTGATGGCTGAAAATAAAGGTTTGATGTTCATACATATCCGATACCCATACTAGCTTATCAAAGCAAAGACTGTTTTCAGAGAGATGGTTTCAGCTAAAAGCACTAAAAAGGTGGAAAATGCCTTTGCCTAGGAAAACTTCTTTAGTCTAAACTGTTAGTTTAAATTCAATACAGAAGAGAGGAACATTAGGTACCTATTTTCAAAACTAAAAACCTCATATACATTTTCAGAATAAAGACTTATCTCAGATGTGTTTCAGCTTCTACAGATTTACTTTAATTACCACAAATTCAACTATGGAGCAGAAAATTTTACATTAGAACATTACGAAGTCCTGATATTGTTTGTTGCCCAGCACTTGCAAAGATTTCTCAACAAGCTGTAAAGATTTTAGACAGTAGATCCATCACTAGCCATATGTTAAATGAAAGAGAAAAATGACGCAGGTACCTTAAGCCCCTGGTATAGCACAGACATAGACAACACTACAAAGGTGAGAATGATGAGTAAAATATTGTCGCAATTTTAGAATTTCAACAATAGATGCAAAACATATCAATTTCTCTATGGAAACTCCTGGGAACTAAAGGCAGCACAGAAGCAAGCCACTCAACACACTGAAGGTGAGGAAAGCAGCCTTGTCACAAAACTATGGGACGTGAAGGAAAACCTGACAGATTGGGTTTTGCACGCTTTTCGCACACACAGAGAAAATACTACTGCCTCCAGCACTACAAAGATGCTACAAACACTGAGTAGAGAAAGAGGTTCAGGAACATCACTGTGGCAACAAACTGTTATTTAAGCTGCAAAATGTTTCTTCTGAGTCAGCTCTGTGAAGAAGATTAATTAATTAATCTTAATTTAAATTAATTGGTTGTATATACACTAAATCTATTTTAATACCAGTATTAAAATCATGTATACATGTATATGTTTCTTTGTATTTCCACATCATGATACCAAGACCAGTGGGCAATTCTTCTTCAGCTTGGACTCTTAAAACCAAAACTCAGAAAAATCATCAATGAGTGTGGAGCTCAGAATTTGTCTAGTGAGTCTGAGAAACCTGAGTTTGAGGCTAGTAAGTGTTCTTATTTCCTTGAGTTCATGTCAGGGCCAGTGACTAACAAATAGTATCACTGGCTGCTGAGGATGAGCAATACCAGCAGCCAGCTAAACAGAGATCAGTGTCAATTTTAGCATTTAATCTTGCAGACAAGGCCTCTACCGTACTTAAGCAAGAATAAGCTGCAGACATAACTGTCTCACAAACATCAGGTATCAGCAGATTTCAGAAGCAGGCTTGGATTCCAGTGACCTGGGAAGGTCAGCAAATAAAAACAGAAAACAGAAGTCCCAATATGTGCTCAGTAATAATATCTGTGTCTTGCATACGACTGTGCCTCTAAGGTCTCATACAGCTGTATGTGTAGAAACAGTTCAGTTTAGTTCTCCAAGTCTCAAACAAAATTCAATTGAGAAAGATGAATTCATATTCATGCAATCCAGATATCTGAAACACTTTTGTGAATGGAACTCTGTTAGACATTACTATTTCTTTGCTGCTATGTTTAACATAGAAGGAGTGCACTGAAGCAGATGAAGCCACAGCTTTCATTTTATATACACAATGGATAAATAGACTGCTTTCCTCACCATTTTTTTTTTAATTTACTCAGAAAGAACCTTCACAATCTACTACACGATTTCCTAACTATGCACCAGATTTTAAATTCTGACATACTTTTTTACTGTGCATTTAATCCTATACCAAACACCCACCATATCTTAGCCTAAAGTAATTTTGCCCTGCAAAAACACACAATAAATTAGAAACTGACACAACTAATTTTATTAACTACAGGGGATTCATATTTCTCTCAGTTAACATGAGATATGAAACAACAACCAGAAATCCCTTGAAAAGGAAGGAAAATTCCCACGGTAGAGTGGAAATTTTGTATTCAGCAGGTGGCTGAGTTCAGGAGCTTGCAGAGTTCTCTCAGACTTTTATATCTTAACTTATTTTGCACCTGCACTTTAAACACTGTGGCCAAACCCTCTGGTGGATAAGCAGGATGGCACATACATTCTGCTTCACTTTCTTTCTCACACGAAAGAAATAGAAAATTGCTATCTCCACTACTGACCTACCGGACTTGGAAGTTAGGACAGACTTCATACTGCCTAGATTCTGAAAACTAAATATGAGAAAGAAAACTTTGCATTTCCATTTTTACTAGTGCTGATAGCAAGAGTGCAGGCAAACAAACTAAACACCTTAAGTATTTATGACAAACCTCAAAGACTACCAGACTTAAACATTCACTGCAAGAATTCTTGGAAAAGCTGTTTTAGCAGGATGTGTTAATTAAAAAAAAAACCCTCAAACCCAAACAGCCCCCTAAAAAAAACCCAAAAAACAAAAGGGCATCAAAAAAACCCCACAACCAAACAACAAAGCATTCCACAGATTAAGTAGTTTTGTTGACAGTGAAACAATGAGAACTGTGAGCTCAGGAAATACAATATACTGCCTTGATTAATTATTATGCTAATTTCATGCTACAGAAGTCACATAAAGAAGCATTCTATATGAAGAAGCAATCTAGTGCTCCATTAAATTGCAGTATTTCAAGATACTGTTACTTTGCCTGAAAGCTAGAAATTCCTTCCTTGATATCACTTTTAGCTTTACCTCAACCTTAGAACTGTGATATGATGGTTCCTTCTATAGCATGTTTGTTTTCTTTTCTGAATAACGGAGCTCTCAAATGACTATTAGCCTTTAGTTTAAGTTCACTGGCACCATGCAGATTTGCCCATAAATTAGAGTGTTAAATTTTTCTACAATAAGGGTGCTCATTGTAGACTTCTGTATTACCTTCATAAAGGGCCCCATTTCGTTCTTCTTCCACTGCCTTCAGGAAAAGTTCTTTTGCCTGCACAATAAATTACACAGAGCGCTTCTTTAATTCCTTATAAATACAAGTGAAATATCACCTGACTTAGAATTATTTTTGATCTTACCTACTGTACCCTATGACAGAGATGAACAAAATAATTCCATAAATAGAGAAGACATACTCATGTGCTACAAGACATAACTGAAATTCACAGTTAACAAACTATCTATATTCCTGCTGCTCGTCCTTTACCTACAGTCTTTCAGAAAGCAGATTGAGAAAGTGACTCTAAGGCAAACATAAAGACTAGAAAAATCAGTGTAGGATTATGAAGACATTTAGTATGGAGCCAACAAGATAATAAACTCTGTTGTTTCTCCAGATTTAATTCAGCATTAGCTTTTAGAATAGTTATACTGGAACAGTAATACAGACAAATAAAACCTCAAAATTACACATCTTTTTCTATACCTTTTCCTCTTTTGCTATCTCCTGTTTTCCCCTGGCATCAACAGACTTTAGTCCAGGTCCTCTTGACGATGCTCTGCATGGCAGAGGTTCCAACCCACTAGAACTCACACCTGGGGCAAGCTCAAACATCCACTGAGCTCTGAACATCTGGAGCTCTGCCTAAAAAACATGATTAATTCTACTTATTATCACATATTCAGACAGTATATCTTCTGAGGAGAAATTATAAAGTACAAACACAAAAAAGAATTTCAAAACTATGCTTTATGTTTCCATGTCTTAGAGGGCTTCAGTGAATTTAGGAACAGAGAGTCAGCAATTGTTTTATGCTAAATTTAAAAAAAAGTGCACAAGTACTTGTTCAGTTTCATTTAATAACAGAAGTGCTTTTTTCTGGACTGTTTACCTCAGAAGAAAAACTGATGTTTCAAGAAGTGGTTGTTAGTACTATGGTTATGACCTAAGATTCCATAGAAAACTGTTCTTTCCAGAGATGATCATGTTTGTTCTTGTTTATTGGGAATTATCACAAGCAAGAAGTCAATCAGCTCTTAAAATTAAAATTTAGAAAACCCAGGTTTTTGTACACAAGCCTACTAAGCTCTCTGACATTTAAGGCGGTCATCTATTTAATATACAAATAAGACCTTACTCTTCTCTCTTTTAAAAAGTATGGACTATGCTCTGTGAAACAAGACAAGTTACAATTCTTGCCATGCCTTTTTTTCAGCATCTTTTAAGTTAAACTTTACATGTCTCTTGCAATCATCACAACTTTCAAGGAGCAACTACACAGAAATCTAGTCTTGTAAAAGAACACACTTTTCTATTACACTGCTTTCATCAGCTTTCTGGTCCAGTAGAAACTGACAACTTAAACTGGAATTTGATCCATACAGAAACTGCTGTCCAATTTCTACAGTTCTTCAAAGAACTTCCATATCTGCCACAAACTTTCTATTCATCTACACAGACAACTGAAGACTGAATCTGACACTTGAAACACAATGCAAAATTTATCTCACTTTTGGAGGGGCAGATAGATTAAGTATTTGTCAGATCAACAAATGTGTGGTAACTGAATGAGGATAAGTGATGCAGCTTAAATCACAGCAGTACTACGTTTGTAAAAACCCACTAGCGTGAGAGACGTACCTGAAGATTTGCTTCACCAGATCTTTCACTGTCATCGGTTCTTACCAAATCAGCGTGACAATCCTCTTCAGCTTCTGCCTAGTAGAGAGCAGTCAAATGTCATTATAGAGTGTGCATAAGTCCCTACAACACATTCATGAAGCACAACTGTCATGGACACACATTTTTTAAAAAATTAAGCATACTCCCCTTTTGATGATAAACATTGACTTTAAAACTACTGAGATCAGTTGTGCTTCCCTATTAACTCAACGAAGGTGGGTTTTGCATTTTAAACAGGTTAATCCAACACAGATTAGTTGCGTATCACTTGAAAGCTTCCATGCTTCAATACAATGGCATACCTGACTAAATACACTCAGTATCTTAGTCAAAGCATAGGCCAGAAGCTTCAGTATTAAACAATAATGTGCTTTGTTCCACAAATTAAAATTTAATCACTATCTTTTTATTCTAAAGATAACCAGTAGTTTTGATTTGTTTAATATTTGCAAGAGCACAAAAGTGCTTTGAATAACAATAGATACTTTATATATACACGTGAAACTAAACAAGAAATGTATTGGAAAATAAAACAAAAAGCTAGTATGAGAGCTTGACAGCTGGTTTTATTTACAGTACAGCTGTGAGACAAGTTGAACAAATAAGACCTGAAATAAGACCTTTGACTAAACTCAACATGGCTCTACATAGGAAGCTAAGCCAGCTAATTTAAGAGGAAAACTTAAAAATACGCAAATTAATTCTCATAGTGAAATATACTGAGATTTATGGAGTCTATACTAAAACAAAGGACAACTAATTCTGAGCATCAGTGACAAGCCACTACATTGACAACAACAGCAGGATGCCAGTAAGGGGGGAAAAAAACCCTAAAACCTCAACCAAGACATTTTAAGGTTCTTCCTGCAGCTGAAAAAAACCAGTTTTTTTACCATTCTGCAGTGAAATTCACATCTATAGTTCTGCAAGTAGATAATGCAAAGTGAGATTACAAGAAGGAAAACCTGGCATTAAGATTATCACAACTACACACACAATTTTATTTACCACTCCTTTCTACTGTACACAGTGCTCAGAAACTTCAAGCAACATTCTGTCAGTGAGATTCTACCAAGCTCTCAAAAAGAAATCTCCACCTCCTGCACAAACTGCAGAAATCAAAGCATTCTTGTATTCAGAAAATTTATACCATTTTTACAGCATCTGGAAGTTCTGATTAAACTACAGAATACTAGAAAACATAAAGGAAAGCAATCTTTAATCTCTTTGCCTTGGTGACAAGCACCTCTCTGGAGTTTGCATATGTCTTCAGATTACCCAACGACCACAAACTTACTGGCTTGTCATCTGTGAAAGTGTTTTCAGTGACGTCTCAGACAATTTATCATTTACAATTGATAGACATGGTTGGCTGGCTGAAGATAAACAGATGTTGCATCTATTTCTACATTCTCACTTTTAATTTCTGTACATTTTTTATTTCCCAGTAGAGGAAACAGGTGAGCCAGAAACACCAGTGGCATCAATGTGAGCAAGGAGTAAATAACTTGGAAATTTCATGGGCTTTGATCCCAGAATTTAATCGCAGGGAGTTAATTCCCTATGAGTTGAGCCAGTCCTACCCCATCATTAACATCCAGGAATAGTTTGTAGGCAAAGCAGAGCCAGCCTAAGAATGAGCTAGCTTGAAATGGGTGTCTGTAAGTGCATTATTATGGCACTGGGCTGACAGAAATAAGGGCTTATTCTGTCTGTGCAGAGTGCAAGGCTTCTGGTTTGCAGCTGAATTATGTCCAGTCAGCTCTCCAGTCTGGGCAGAATAAGCCTGGTTTTATCTGCAAAATGCAGAAACTAGCAATTTCTAAACTAAATCAACACTCTACCTTCTTGTGCATAAAGCCACGCCCATAAAAACCTTTAACTCCTGAACTCTGTAAACAAACTGATTTGAGCATTGAAACTACTTAAAATGTTAGGAAGCTAGATGAAGTTTACCTCATTCAAAAACTTTTTATTTCACTGATCTGTTCAACTCTTGATTTTCATCCCCTCCTCTCTGTTCAACTGCCCTACTTCTTAATTTCTGAGTCAGACATGGTAGTGGACCAACTGCATCCAAAATGTCATCTGATGTTCTTTAAAACCTAAATATGCTCTCAACTCAAACCAAAAATACTATGAAGTCCTGGCCCACAGTCTAAAAGCTGTCAAAAACCATCACGAAAATGATTACAACCAAAGTTTTGACTTTTGTCATTACCTTCCCTATACTATATGCCTGTGTGATCTGCAATCTCTCATATCAAAGGTCTGTCTTCTGGCAGTAGTAGCAGCCTAAGTGGCTACCCCTCTAAATTCACTGGTAAAGCAATTAATTCACAATGCTACTGCACAGGAATGAACTGGAAAACTGATGTCTATTAACAACCTTTCCACTATTTATTTGACCTGCTGAAACCCCACGATTTTGCTAGGACAAATGAGTAAACACAGGTACTGTGAAGCAAGGACCTTCACCTCCAGACAGCTCATGAGATCACACCTAAAGCACTTCACAAAGTGTAAAATTGGCTCCTTGCCCCCATTCTGACAATACTTGTGTTGTACTTGTAGGTTCTAAAATTCACCAACACTGTGCTCTGACTGCTACTTAGTGGATAAAACTAGACTGTGCATCCTTGTGCTGCTGGGCTTCCTCCTGATACAAGTCAGCTGTCACATGGAACAGTGACTTCATCCTGAATGAAGGCAAGATATCGTAGTGTGTACTGACTGATTGGCTTGACTAATTTGCCTTGAGAAAAGCAGTAGCCCGTCAAGCCACCAAAAGGTACCATGTCAAAAGTAAGCATCTGAATTAGGCTGCGACCTGTAAAAAATGAAGTCAGCTGAATAGATTCGATTCTGATTTACTTGCAAAGCTTTAGAAATCTTTTGCCAAATGCAGAACTAGTTTATTTGCACAACTGAGTTTTGTTTTGCAATCAAAAATTGCATGCTGATTTCCTCGAAGTACATTACCGCTTTCTGAACTGTCTGTAACGTCAGGTCCTTTAATAGTTCTGATCTCTGTTTCAGCAAAACAAAACCAAGATCAGAAACAGTTTGAAGCTGAGCGTCACCAGTTGAACAGGGCTTGTGTTATGTGTGAACCACACAGAACTCAGGGAGGAGCAAGAACGGCAAAGCGAAAACAGTGTCTGTCAGCTAACATTCCTCTTGGTTTTATTAAAAAAATAAGAAAGCCGCCCTATTTTTCTGTAAATGTGATAGAAGCAACACCGTGTTCAAAAATAAGAGTTTTTATAACCGTGGTGAGACATTTTAAGAGCTCCTATGTGATATAAATGGTTTAACTTTAAATGATTGAGTTCTCATCATGGATACTTGAATCCATATTGAGTCGCAGTCAATAAAGCAACACTGAACCAAGGAGTATTTTTGATATGTTAAGTAACAAACTCAAATAACTCGAGTCCCTGGCCCACGAAGCCCTTTAAATTACTGCGTGACTTTAAGCCACCACATTTTTGAGGGAAGAAAGGGAAAGGAAGAGCACGCTCCTCTGTAATGACACAGGGATTTTGTTCACGCGTTCCTACGGAGAGCTAGATCGCTCCAGAACCAAGCAGCCCCACTCATCAAATCCTTTGCGGGGGGCGGCCGTGTCTCTCCGCGGCGGGGCGGGATCACGGCACCCTTCCCACAAACATCACCCGGTGCCCGGGGGCGGGCAGGGCAGGGCAGGGCAGGGCAGGGCTGCCTGCCCGTCAGCAATTCGGCCAGGGGGCCGCTCCCACGCACACACCCCTCGTCCCGGTCCCGCCCGGCCGTCCCTGCACGGCGGCCGGCCCCCGCCGCCCGGGCCCGCTCACCATGCTGCCGACGCTCGGGCGGCGCTGTCCCGTCCCGGGGGCTCTGCCCCCCCGCTTGGTCCGTGTGTCCTCCCTGCCCGCGGGGGGCACTTAGCAGAGTTCTCGGTCGGAGAAGCGCACCACGCAGCGGGAGTCCCTGCGGGCC
>VZRO01003923.1:32773-57376 GCA_013397915.1 Daphoenositta chrysoptera | reverse complement strand
GGCTGTGGCGAGCCGGGGACCCGCGCTCCCGTCCGGCGAGGAGCGGGAGCGGGGGCACTCGAGCGTACAGGGGCCGCGGGTGGGGATCGGGCGCCGCCGCAGCGCGGAGGCCGGGCGGGGGCCGGGGCTTGGCCCGAGTGGCGGACCCGCCATCGCAGGCCTGCCCGTGCCGTGGTGTGCAGCGCACCGGGCACCCCCAGAGCCCTCTAACAAAGGCGGCAGCCGCTGGGACCGCGCCCATGGACACCCGCGGCTCTGAACCGTGCCTTTCTCAGTGCTTCCTGCTAGTAATAGCTTCGAGTAATTGCCAGAGCACAGGACAAGTTTAAAAAAGGCACATGCTGATTGTTTACTGTCTGCGTTTCTCAGCTGTGGCAGAGTGAGGCAGTTTCGCTTTCAGTTCTCGGCTCTTCAGCCCTTCAGACAAGAGTGGATGCGTATTTAAAGGGTTCATAAGCGAAACAGTAGGTGTGAATTGTACTTAATCAGAAAGTAGTCTCGATACATTGAACTAGGCTTGCTGTTAAAGGCGCATTACTGGTTGATTTCTGCGGGGAAAATGTTACAGATGAGGTAGAGTCGGAACACGGTGTTAAACTATGGTGAAAATAAGGGGTTTACATTTTACTCTTTAGTTTCAACACTCCTTTTACTTAAACAGATTTTTGCAGTTTATATTTGCATCCTCTAACGATGTGAATTCGTGTAGATTGTACTATTAAATTAGATTATACACGTTGCAGCTCTGCAGACTGCTTGTCGGAGACTCATGCTCTTTTCAGTGATTTCAGTGGGACTCAGGCGAAGGAGTCTGAAGGCCAAGTAAAGTAGATTTTTAAAAACAACTTCAGTATTACACTTCACTATTAAGTTCAAGAAGAAATGGTGCTGATTGAGTTACCCAGAGAAGACTTTATTTAGGTT
This sequence comes from Daphoenositta chrysoptera, assembly GCA_013397915.1. Classification (NCBI taxonomy): domain Eukaryota; kingdom Metazoa; phylum Chordata; class Aves; order Passeriformes; genus Daphoenositta; species Daphoenositta chrysoptera. Next base: position 56,452 of record VZRO01003923.1, on the reverse strand, counting down.
TTGGTCGGTGGGTTTTCATACAGGTGGATTTGTGCTTCCGTAGGAGCTGGGTTAACTTCTGTGCATCTTAGCATGTTTTTTAACGTGCATTCCTCACTGAAATCTGTGTTCTCTGACTGGTTTGTTTCTTGGGGTTTCTTTTTGTTTAGTTTTTTTGTTTGATTTGGGTGGGAGCTTTTTGTGTTTTGTTTTTTTGTTTGGTTGGTTTTGTATTTGGGGGTTTTTTGCTGCTGTTTTTGGGTTTTGTTTGTTTTGTTTGGGGTCTTTTGTTTGATTTTTTTTTTTGGTTTGTTTTTTTTTTTTTTTTTGCTCTGCTTACTTTTATTCCTCAAAAATATTTCACTTAGTCTGTTTTGGTCACATTTAACACCAGAGCTGGAATTGCAAAGATAACTTCATACAGGTTTTGTGAAGATTGGTGGCTGTGGAAAGGAGAGTGACTTAAATTAGTATCCTCAGCAAGGAATAAGCAGTTAGGTTCACCACGTCATCTGTTCAAGAGACATCAGACAAACAATCTATCCAGCCATTGGTGATTATTGCTAGTAGTGTTACACATCTTTAATTTTGCTGTGGTTATCAAACAAGAAGCAAGGGTGTTCCTCCATTCTTTAGTCACACTTCCCTGAAAGGGATATGTGAACGGTAAGTCAGGGACAGCATAGGAGTCTGTGAATTGTAAGACATCACATCTGTTAGGATCACAATTTCAGACCTCTGTCGTTAGGGCAGTATGTGCTGAAAAGTCCACAAGTCCCATCTGCGTTGATTTGAAATTACTGTATAAAACTGTTTGGATATTAATAAATTTTAGACATTCAGACTAGGAGAACATGAAAGGCTTTGTTGTTGTTTGAAATTTTGTTGCCAGGGATCTGAGTAAAGGCTTTTGAGTTGCCATCCAGTCACTGACCAGCTGGAGTAACCAGGTTAAAGCTTTTTAACCTGGATGCAGACTGTTGAACATAGCTTTATGCTGTTCAGGTGCACAGCCTGAAAACGAGCCAAAAAGGAACTGGTACTCCAAACTGCAATTGTTACAGACAGGCTCTGTGTTCCTTGGCAAGTAGTACAAAATGTGGGATTAGGTCTCTAATGTAAGGTGCTCAGTCCTGGTTCTCTGTAGTAGTGTGTGGAGAGAAACAGGTACTGCTAGAGGGCAATTCCTCCTGCCTCTCTGAGACACTACCCCGTGTCTGAGATAGATTTAGAGACATGCTACACAATGGGTAAATTGTCAAAAGGTCTGTTAACTTCGTATTTCCTGGTCTTTGTTCCTGTATCAGTATTAGTAGGGCTTAGTAGGCTTAGAAGATGGAAAATAAAGGATGTTCACAACATCTTGCATCTACAGGATTGTGGCTCTGCATTGATGTCAGTTCAGAGTTCCAGTAACATAATCCCACTACTTCTAAAATTGTAATATGGCTTTATGAAATAAGGGAGATATAAGGCTACTACCAAAAAGAATTGTGAAAATGTAGTTAAAATACACATTACAGAAGGCAAAAGTCACAAGCCGTGAATATTGCTGTCTTTTTAAGAGGTGGAGAATAAGAGAATGCAGGGACCAAACCTTCACTGCAGGGGAATTCTGCTTTATTTCAAATGTATGGTTAGTTTATGTAGAATAGATTACATTTTTTCTAAACTATAGTGGAGGAAATACCAGCAACAATGACATTAAACTAGAAATAAGAAGTTTTTTGCTTTATTATCCAGCAGAGATTATGTGGATGCCCTGTCCCTGGAAGGATTCAAGACCAGACTGGGTCAGGCTTTGAGCAACCTGGGTACTGGAAGGTGTCTCTGCCCATGGCACAGGGGTTGGAACTAGAAGATACTTAAGGTCCCTTCCAACCCAAACCATTCTATGATTTTTTTTGTTCATATTGTCACAGCAAAAGGTCAGATAGATAATCTGATGTAGCCACTACTTCTAGAGACTGATTCATGTTTAGAGTTACTGTAGTAAAATACATTTGGTCTTACCTGATATGAATGTAATATTCTTCCTCTGAACACTTTGGTTAAGGGAATGCGTATGGCTGTGCTCTTTCTTATGGAAATTCAGGACATTGGTTTAACGGATGGCAGTGTGACTTGTAAGATGGTGACTTACATGTCTAATAATTTGGCTAGGGCAGATCCTCTCCTGTTGTATTGTAAAGCTTCATTTTTTCTGATAGCAGACTGTTTTCTCCAGGCCATGAGACTTTATTCTCTGACTTTAGCAATAGTGTCTCCCATCAGGGCTGCCTACAAGCTTTCTGTAAGGTACCTTTAGCTTTAGCATAAGAGTGGCTTTGGGGAACATACCCAGATCCAGATACAGGCTGGCCCTTTCTGGTGAGAGACCAAGACGAGTGTTTGTGTATGGCTGACAAGGACTGACCTCTTGGAGGAGAGTGGAGTCTGCAAACAAGCAATCTCAGAAGGGTACAGAAATCAAATGGATTATGTTCTGTGCTTTCAGACCAAAGGCTAAGTCTTGAAAACATGATTCCTTCAACTGTTCACACTGTCCTGAGTGCTCTATATTTATGCTGCCACAGAAAGAACTGGTTACACTCGGAGGAGAAACTACACAAGAAACACTAAGGACTGAAATGCGCTTGCAGCTAAAGTATCCTCATCATGAATAGGTACAAAACTATCAGACAGCTTGGTGATGGGACCTACGGCTCTGTTCTCCTAGGGAGAAGCATTGAATCTGGAGAGCTAATAGCCATTAAAAAGTAAGTGTTTTCATACATTACTTAACAACGGTAGTCCAGGTTTTTCCTTTCTAGGCGCGCATTAACTTGGTCATGCTGGTTTGAGTACTTCACAGTCCACGCAGCTTTTTTGTATGGAGTTGTATTGGGGCAGCATGAAAAGCTCAGGTTCCTTGTATCCTCCAAAGCCTCAGCAGGAGATAAAGAGGGTGAGATATATAGGCTTATCATAACAGCACTCTGCTGCTATGTGCAGTCAAACATGTGTTTTGTGTATTATTTAGAGTATTCTGCAATTGCATTTCCAATCTGCTTTGGAATCTACAGCCCCTTTGCTGCTGCTTACATGGAGCATATATTTCATAGTCGAATTTTCAATATTAATTTCAATATTAATACTGCAGCAATAATTAACACAATTGATGTCATTGTCCATTATCTGTATCTTTTATGCTAATGCATATCGGTCTTTTCAGCTTAAGATTTTCTTGAAATTCCTGGAGAAATTAATTTGATTCTCTGCTGCTTCAGCAGTGACCTTAGTTTGTAAATGGCTTATTTGTCCTAGCTATGGTAAGAGACAGCTGTAAAGCATTGCAGGCACCTTCCTGAAATACCAACCATGACCCAGGGACACACTTACTGAAAAAGCTTTCAGTACAATGCTGTTTAATGCTGTTTGTATGAGTAATCAATAGCTGCCTTTATCAACTTTCTAAATCCCCTGTGCTGAGGGTATTTTGCCTGAATCAGACCTTGCTAGAGGCACCTTTGATTTTCAGTTTGCAGTATCGGAGAAACTCAGAAAAATCAGAACAAGCCAGGAGTATTCTCTTAGCTTACATGTTAATGCTGGTCCTTTATTAAAAACAGGAGTGGCCTGGTAACTGAGTGCACAAGACAGTAACTGCAAAAACACTGCTCAAAAAAAAAAAGAAATCCAGACCCCTTTATGACATGAAGGGCATGTAGTTCTGAAACTACTCTAATTGTAAGAGCTGATTTCAAACTGGAAACTTGCTATAATAATAAGTAATACTGAATTACCATTAAAGGCAAAGGCTCAGATTTTCAGAGTGCCTAACTCCCTCTGAAATCCAGACTCTACACGGTTGAGTATTTTTGTAAGTTTTAATCTGTCGTCTTCTGTGTGCAAGTATGTGTGAGCCTTCATCCTATTGGTCCTAAAGCATAGAGTTAGATCTCGAAGAACTGAGTGGTAATCGAAATGTGTATGAACATGCAGGACCATATGTTAGAAATACTGCGTTCAGGGTTATGTTCTGGCTTAGGAGAAAACTGCTATGCAGAAGTTAGAGCAGAGTCGCTTATAAGCTTGAAGGGGAAAGCAGAATTCGACAAGCAGTTGGCATGATAGATGTACCTTGCAAGGGAAGGAGAAACACGGGGAGCAGTGGACAAAGGAAAATACGGAAATACAGCAAGATACTAAAGTTACAGAGGAATCAAAATATAGAGAAGAGGAGCAAGGAGAATATAAAAAATTGGAGACCCAGTGAAGTGATTGGATCTTCATTTGATTTGTTTCAAAACCTTCCTCTGAGTTGTTCATAACTGTCAAAACTACCCTTGTTCTTTTTACAGTTACACTGTACTCCACCACATTGTTATATCAGAAAGAAAAATAGCATGCCTGGGCTTGTTGAAGGCTCTGAATTATTTTCAGCAAGATACATATATATACAGAAAAATGCAATCCTGTGTAATAGTAATTATTATTTGAGTGTAATTCTATTTGAGTGTGTATTCTAGTGATTCTGTGCAAGTGTCTAGAAATGTAAAGTTTTTTGGCAAAGGAGCTAATATCTTCTATTTGGATGGAAGAATGGAATTGTTAAGATGCAGTGAGACTTTTGATTCTAAGAACAGCTGATGTTTTCAGTGCATTAGTCATTATTTTCCCCTCTACTTTTGTAGAATGAAGAGGAAGTTTTATTCCTGGGAGGAATGCATGAACCTTCGAGAGGTTAAGGTACTTGTTTTGTTCAGTGGTTGACTTCAAATTAGGCGATCACTGTCACACTTTGCTATTACATCAAATTCTTTACAACTCTTCTGTCAAAAACTATTCCCAGTGTGAGCTGTGGCATATGACGTTACAGATCTGTTTCCTGACTCTGCAATGGAAGGGAGTGTCTGTAGTCTTACAAAAATGCTTATTGAAATTCTGTAGTCCTACAAAAAATCATTTGATTGTAGAGAGCTGCTTCCTCCTTGCAGTGAGAGGTGTGTGAGTGAGAGCTTTTCTGTCACAACACGTGGTGTGTGTGATTGGTGTTTGTTTGTCAGAGCTTGAGAACACATGCCCTTTGTGCAGCATTAACTCTTGTACATGCAATTGTTTCTCTGTAGCTGGCTTGGGGACAGACATTTAGCGTGAAATTCTGATGCCAATGAAACACGGGGGTATGCTTTAAGGACCTCCTGAATTTATTATAGTCAGCACTGAAAACACGCAGAAAACCTAGGTCATTTTTCTTACAGTACCATGTAAAAATTAACATTGAATACACTGAAAATCTAAAAAAAAATAGCCAAGGAAGTATATGTAAAAAAGGAAGTCCCAAGTATGCTAGTTTTGGCTCTGGGGTAGAGTTACTTTTCTTTGTAGCAGCTTCTGTGTGTCTGTGTTTTGAATTTCTGACCAAAACAGTTTTGAGAGCACAGGCATGTTTTAGTTTTTGTTGAGCAGTTCTTTCACAACCTCAGGCCTTCTCTGTTTTTCATGCTTCCCTGTCAGTGAGTAGGCTGAAGGTAAGCAAAAGGCTGGGAGGGAACACAGCTAGGACAGCTGACCCCAGCTGACCGGAGGGACATCCCATGTGACATTGTGCTGAGCAACAAAAGCTGGGGGAAGGAGGAGGAAGCAGAAGACCTTCAGAGTGATGGCATTTGATTTCCCAAGTAGCCATTATATGTGATGGAGCCCTGCTGTACTGGAGGTGGCTGAGCATCTGCCTGCCATGAATGAATTCTGTATTTTGCTTTGCTTGCATGCTTGGCTTTTGCTTTACCCACTAAACTCTGTATCTCAGCCTACGAGTTGTCTCACTTTCTGCCCTTCTGATTATTTTCCCCATCCCGCTTGGAGGGCTGAACAAGCTCAGCTGCCCACAAAGGTTAATCCACAGTACCAAAGAAGATTTTCCAGGGTTGTTTTTAGTCTTGACTCTAACCTGACTGTTGCCAGTGCAGGTGCAACAAGAGTATGAATTCTGCCATTAGGAAGTTACTTACAGAGAAAATGCAATTGTTTTGGTGCTTACAGTGATAGCAGATAGCTGACTTTTGAATGACCACCACATTAAATTGCTACATAGACTGTAAATGTATGTGGTAATACTTGGAGATTTTGCCTTTGTTCTCAGAGGTGTCTGATTATTTAAGACACCAAAGAGTTTTTGAAGTTAATTCTTCTGCAACAGTGAAATAAGTTGGGGTTTTTTTCGTGTTCATTTTATTAAGACTCTTGTAAAATCCTGTTTGTATTTTCTCTTTCTAGTCTTTGAAGAAATTAAACCATGCCAATGTAGTAAAGCTGAAAGAAGTTATCAGGGAAAATGATCATCTGTATTTTGTGTTTGAATACATGAAGGAAAATCTTTATCAGTTAATGAAAGAGAGGTATGTAACACCATCACCCATTCCTGATATAAATTAATTACTTGTGTAATGTGCTTTTAACACCACTGTTACTGTTCAAAGGACTTTGGATCATGTGTTTAGGCTTAGCTAACTACAGCTTAAAGCTGCATGCTGCAGTGGGAGCTGTTGCTGTCACCTTTAAGCATATCCCGACCAATCTAGTGAGAGCTTTCAGTGTCTCGTCCCAGATAGGTGAGTAGGGTGTTGTTTTGAGAGATAGAAACTGTGGACTTCTAATAGCCCTCACACTGAGGAGGCATTGGACCTAGAACTTCCGATTTCTATGTAAGTACTCCAGCTGTGCTTTTTTATAAGAGAGTGGTAGCACCACCTCTTCTTTTATGGCTTCCTCAAAGAAAAGAAAAAGTAAAAAGTAGTTGGAACAGTAATCAAGAGGTATCAAATTTTGGATTGCTTCCAGGAATTATTTTTCCTTGCAATTTGAGCTGATACTACCAAAGATGGCATGTCAGCATTCGGAATAAAATCTAGTTTTTTGATACTTGCTGGAGCATTAATAAAGTCTTAATTTTAGCCTTGGGGCCGTGATAACATCCACCAGAGGATAACTGAGGGCAAAATTCCCTGCTTTGTATTATTTCTCTCTATGGACCATAGTATCAGCCTGGCAGATGATAATAATCATTCTTGATTTTACAAAATAAGGATATTGTTATAATGTATCTATGTGAATGCTACATAAAATACCTTTTAAAGCACAAAAATACTTAGTATGCATGCACAGGTACAGAAAACTGGAACTGAATTGGGCACATACATATGGATGCTGATTTTTAATTATATGAAATAATGAACTTTGTGGAAATGGTTCAAGTCTATAACACAAACCAATTATCTTTAGGAATTTCTTAATAATGCTTGATATCCAACCTTCTCATGAAAACAAGAAGCCCAGATGTCTCTAAAACTGTGCTGTGCATCATATTCTCTACAATTTAGCTAGGCATTGGACTTGTTAGACATTGTGTAAGTCAAACCTTTAAGAATGTGATTTATTTGCTTAATTCTTAGTTAAATTGCCAGTTTTGTGCCAAGGGACTGTAAAAGAAATAAGAATTTCTTCTGTAACTAAAAAAGATAGTAGGCAAATATGAAAAGCTGACCAGCAGTTTTATTGTCACTGCTGCCTTTTATCTTTGGTTCATTACAAAGCATAAGCTAATGTGTGAATTCAGTAATTAATAATTATTTATTCCCTTTCATCCCACAGAAACAAACTGTTCCCTGAGTCTACAGTTCGGAATATTATGTATCAGATCCTGCAAGGGCTTGCATTTATTCATAAACATGGTAGGTTATGTTTTAGCTATAAACATTCTGAACTAGAGCCAGATAGTGTTTGTGTAAGTTTTTGATGAATACACTAGCAATTACGTTACTAACTTTAGTAGAAGGAGTGATCAAAAGATGAGCGGTATATGAGAGACTCAGGTTACTGAAAATACCTGTATTTTATAGTTGCCTAATACTTCGGTCTAGAGGTTTGTTCAGTTCCTTGGCTGTAGATTTCCACTTCCTCAGTCTGGCACCTGGCCACTCTCAGACTCACTGGATATTATGGACACATTTCTTGATAGATTCAGAGGTCCCCTGAGACTGAGAGTAAAGAAGAAATTACCCTTTTCTCAAGGTATGCACAGGTACCTGACTAAAACATTCTCATTTAAAGTAATAAAGTCTAAGTGACCAACAGCTTTTGTTGCATGGGCTTCCAACTAATTTTTCCAACAATGATAAAAGCTAAAGCTGATGTACCAGCCAGTAGTAACAAGACCCACTTAACTAACAAAAAAAATCTTAAACACCTTATTTTAACAATAGCTTCCTCACCATGTTTTGGTGACCTCTGCAATTCTGCTAGATACACTGTAGGGTCTGTTGGTGGGGAGCTCTCTGGGTTATCCCTTCTGAAAAGGAAAACTGTGTTTTCCAAAATACTTTCAAGCTCATGGCTTTATTCACTCTTCTGATGGTCTTGGATACTCACCTGAAACCAAACTAAAAATTCTAGTCTGTTTCAGTGACATATATGATACATAAAAATAGGAAAATATTATGATTGGTTTGCAAAAATCTAAGCCACCTTTTTTCAGTGAATGCTTAAATGGATCACAGCCTTCCAGAACAGCTTTTACTGCTATTTAACTTACTATAGCTGTGAAGACTGAACAGTTCTGTGTCACAACTAACTGTCTTTTTCACTGACCTACTACCACACTAGACTTACATTTCTGCCAAGATGTTGGAAATCTGTAGTTAAAAATACCTGGAAATGTTTGGAAGGCCTGACAGGATGGTTGTGCTGGTATTGTGGCTCACAGAGTAAGAGTGGATGTCCCAAGATTCTCTCTGCAACAGTTTTGGAAAAAATCACATGAACTTTTTTTCCCTCTCTGTATTTCTGTGTTCTGCTCCTGTGTGGCATAGAAATGCTTGTCAAGTATACTTTTTACATTCTTTGTCCATCCAAACTCTTAAGCATCTTGTTATATTTGAGCACATGACAGATTGGTCTTTTTACAAGTTTGACATGAAATAAGTTCACATGCAATAAGCTCACAAGCATTCCGTTGGTGCATGTCTGTGCAGCAAAATACAGAAGTGATTGTACTAAATGCTAAGAACAGCCTTGATTGCTCTGCCTAGTACCTTCCATAAGGAGGCAGCAGCTCAAGCTGGCACCAGAACATCAACTCAACATCCTAGGAAGGATGCAGTCTCCTGGTTAGTAGATACCTAAAGCACTGTATCTTCAATGCTGTTGTACATTAATCTAACAAACAAAAGCTAATCTAGTTATACTGGACAACGCAGACACATCCTATTGTGAATGTTTAGTCCATTCTTTGTGGGAGCATATTCAAAGCCATGGAAAAAGTAAGCATATTGGAGTCTCTGAAAAGGAGCTTGGAGAGCTCCTGTAAGGTACTACAGAGGGAGCTGTATATAGGAACAGTGCTTTCAGATGTTTGCAAGAAAGAAGCGTAAGGACAAGATCTCTGGGCTGGTGGTGGAAGCAAATTTCAGAGACAGTAGTTAGTGATACTCCAGCCCTCTTTTCTCATTTGTATTGAAAGAGCTATTGCCAAACATTCATTCATCATCAGGTTTTGCTGAATGCAGAGAGCACTAAAAACATACACTGAGATCTTCTTATAGGATGATGAGTAGCTGAGCGCTTGCAGATGATGTTCTGAGATTTAAAAAGAAGTTCAAAGTGAAAAAAACCCCCTCAATTTATATTCTGTTTCAAACAACATTTTATGTAATTGATCGGTAACTTCATTGGACAGTTTCCAATTAGAATGAAACTAGCATTAAAATGGTGTAAATTTTTTTTATGCTAGAGAAGTCTCACTTTCTTGAAAGAGCTGTCTGATTGAATGCTCTGAATTGTTACAAGATAGCCAACTTGTGTATACTGTTTTTCACAGTCTAAGTGAACAACACTGTACTGACCAGCTCTGCCGATCACATAAGACTGATGTCTGTGGGGTGCTATTCCAGCTTCAATGCTCAGAAATAAAGCAGAACAATCCAGTTGGGAAGTAAAGGATACAGCTGTGACATTGCAATCTACATCAATATTTCATTTGAATTTCAGGGTTCTTCCACAGGGACTTGAAGCCTGAAAACCTGCTTTGCATGGGACCAGAACTTGTGAAAATTGCAGATTTTGGCTTAGCCCGAGAAATCCGATCTCGACCTCCATACACTGACTATGTATCCACAAGATGGTAAGTGCTAGTACTCAGCTACATTATAGGAACTTGCAATCAACACCTTAAAACAGTACAGTACTGAATTTGTGTAGATTGTTATACCACTTTTGATGCCTCCTCTTCATCAAACTTTTATTTAAGCTTGGTGTCATTTGAAAAGCTTCAGTTAGTGCAAGACAGTTTACAGATAGCAGCAGCACAGGAGCAGAGAGGGAGCAGGGTAAGGTAGGTGGAAACATGCTAGGATTGCTGCACGTCAAGAAGGTATGAGAGTTTACAGAATCTCACATAGTTTTAATCAAAAAAAGGAAAAAGCCTGTGTACAGGAGAGGAGAGGGGGTTTTTAAAGGATTTTTGCTCTTAATAGAAAAGAATGAAGAGGTGAGTGATTTCACGTGTATTTGAATTGTGTTGATTGTTGGGATTTCCTTTTCTTTCTTTTCTTTGCAGGTACAGGGCTCCTGAAGTCCTTCTGAGATCCACCTGCTATAGTTCTCCAATAGATATTTGGGCTGTTGGTTGCATAATGGCAGAAGTTTACACGCTGAGGCCTCTCTTCCCAGGCGCCAGTGAAATTGATACTATATTCAAAATTTGCCAAGTCTTAGGGACCCCAAAAAAGGTAACTGAAGTGACGTTCCACAGTGCAGTAATCCTGGAGCTGTTCTACAATACACAATGGCACAGTAGCAGTAAGCATCAAAATAATAAATTTTCCTGCTTACTGCTAACTTATGGTAGTGATCTCAGCTATAATAAACTAAATTAAAACTTATGTTCTGTGCAGTAAGCATTATGTAATTATGCTGTAAAACCTGACACATAGAGGAGGAGAAACAGACCCCTGAACAGCAAATGGAGTCCTTAGACTGTGATTTCATTAGGTGGGAGTTTCATTTTCTCTTTTACACTGCATAGAAGCCTATGGTTTAAGAGGCTAAAAATTGGGATCATGGCAAGATTCTGATTCACCCCAAACTGGGCCAGGAGACACTTCAGAGACAGAGTCAGTGAAGCGGGTATTTGCTTTATTTCAGTACCGGCTATGTGTGGGGATCTCTCCAGTACACACATACACCGGTGCTCCTTACTACACAATATTATGGGTTAAATCATGAATATTCATCACATTCCTTGGGAGAGGTGTGGTTATACAAATTATTTCTCGGAAGTAATTAATATCATTAGCATACATGCCACGCATGCGCTGTGTGTCCTGGTGGTCGCACTGAGGAAGGCTTCTCTTCCTCGGGGGTCTTTCTGATGAAGGCTAGTAGTCTTCCTCACAATGCACTTTTCACCTTTCTCCCTGGGGTATGCGTGGTCCTTTGAGGAATGATTCAGCAGTTTCTGAGATGATCCTTGTCCCCTCTATCTTGACAAGATTAGGGTGAATCCGGCTTCTTAGGTTTTGTAATTAACATTTGCTGTCGGAATCAACATTTGCTGTCTCCCAATAGTTAACTGTGCTTACATGAGTTAGCTATTGATCACCCCCTTTCTCAATTCCTATTTCCTGGTTCCATTGGTGCCCTTGATTCTGTCGGATATACAGCAAGACTCACCTCTCACCAGAGGCTTGAGGTGAAGATTTGTAGTGAAATTTTCAATAGAAGTCCAGAGTAAGCTGGACACAGTCTGTTACTGGTAGAATATATGCTAGAGTGCTTAGGCACTGATAATTTACGGTTTAACCTTATTTGTGTTTGGAAATCTCATTCTTTCAGAACGACTGGCCTGAAGGCTACCAACTTTCAGCTTCCATGAATTTTCGCTGGCCTCAGTGTGTACCTAACAACCTAAAAACTCTCATACCTAATGCTAGCAGTGAAGCAGTGCAGCTCATGAGAGACATGCTGCAGTGGGACCCCAAAAAGCGGCCAACAGCTACTCAGGTTTGATTTTGTTTTCTTTTTCTCATGTCTGCTTGTGATTTTTTTTCTTTTACTGCAAGGAACAGTCATTTAGCAGTTGCTCGGGGGTGCAGTTCTTTGAAGGGAGGAGAATCCTAGAACAATTTGCAAGGCAAAGGAGGGTGATTAAGAGAGAGTAATAAGTCTTTTGCTTGAAACATCAACTGCTTGGGGTGTAGCGCAATGATCAAAGGTGTGACTGCAGTGTGTAAATACACTTGAATTACGTGAAACCCAGTCACTGTGAATAGCAGCAGAGTGAAGGTAGGATGTATGGCTGAAGGCTGTGATGCTGTTCTTTCATTGCTGTTCCCCACAGAATGACTGGAATCTGGTTTAACTACCTTGCCCTAGGCAACCTGTGCCAGTGCTCAGTTATTCTCAGAGTAAAAAAGTGTTTCTTGATGTTCAGAGGGAGCTTCCTGTGTTTCAGTTTGTGCCCATTGTCACTGGGCACTCCCGAAAAGAGACTCCTCCAGCTTCTTTGCACTTCCCCTTCTGTTTTTTTGCATACTTTGATACAATCCTCCAGAACCTTCTCTTCTCCAGGCTGAATAGTCCCAGTACTCTGTCTTTCCTCACAGGTGAGATGCTCCAGTCCCTTAATCACCTTTGTGGCCCTTTCTGGACTCTCTCCATTATGTCCATCTCTCTCTTCTGCTGCGGAGGCAAAAACTGGACACAGCAGTCCAGGCATGGCCTCACCTGTGCTGAGCAGAGGGGAAGGATCACCACTCTCGACCTGCTGGCAATACTCCTGCTCAGGCAGCCCAGGAGTTAGTCTTACTTGCAGCAAGGGCGTATTTGGTAGATCGTCCGTGTTCACCTTGGTGTCTACCAGGTCCTTTCCTGCAAAGCTGCTTTCACGGTGGTTGACCCCAGCATGTAGTGGTGCATGTGGTTATTCCTTCCCAGGTGCAGGACTTGGTATTTACCCTTGTTAACTTGATGAGGTTCCTGTCAGCCCATTTCACCAGCCTGCCGAAGTCCCACAGGATGGTGGCTCAACCAACCGGTCTGTCAGTCCCTTCTTCCACTTATGTCACCAGCAGACTTCCTGAGGGTGCACTCTGCACCACCAGCGACATCATAAATGGAGGTGTTGAACTGTATTTGCCCCAGTATTGACTTCTGGAGAGCACAAATACGTCCTGGCCTCCAACCAAGACTTTGTTCCACTGATCGCTACCCTCTGGGCCTGGCCTTTAGCCAGCTGTCAGTCCACCTTGCTCTCTCTTCCTCCAGCCCAGTGTTGCCTGGATAAGGCTAGCTTTTGCAGGGCAGCCTCAGCTCAAATGCACTGCAAGTGAGTTCCAACGTTCTGTACATAAGCATTGCCCAAGTCATCAGTATTGCACATACAGGTGGTCGTAGCCACTGGTTTCAGATAGTACTCAATTAAATGAGCAGGGCACCTTTGGAAAACAGTTGTGATTCTGGGTTCAAATCTGACTTGACTTCAAGGGCCATTAGCTGAACCTTTGTGATTTAATTAGACCTTCAGTACAAATTGCAATAAAAAGCTTGAAATCTAATTAAAACAGTTAAAAAGTGAAACAGATTAAGAACTCTCAAAGGTAATGAAAAACAAAAAAAAAATACTGACTGTAACAGTATTAAGACCATTAACAAATGTTTTACAGTAAAGTACAAATAGAGTGAAGAATCTGAGCTTTTAGAAGCTTTTTGCAGTAAGAGGTCTTTGGGAAGGGAAGATGAGTATGCCTGAAACACCAAGATAGGCAGATTAATTGCCTTTACTGACAACTCCTTAATTACTTGTAAGGCAGGATAAGAGTACTTTTACTAACTTGTCTGTCAGAAAAGATAGAAGCTAATTTACATAAGAGTTGTATTTCTTTCACTTAATTCCATCTTGGAAACAGAGAGTGGAAGAGATGGGATGTCTGTTGGGGTCATGGAGTTTTGCTGGCTGAATCTGGAATGATGGGGGGATGTCTTTGTACATGCACACACAAGAGACAGCACGTAACGAAGCATGCCTTTAGATGCTATATACTTGGTTAAATATCTTAATTCTTCAGAACTTGCTAGTCCACAGAGGATTTGATAACTCAGTATCTCTTGAAACTTCTCTACTATTGTAGCATGTTTTTGAAGTGGATTGTGCTCACTAGAATCTAGTGTTGAGAGATGGGTCTTGTGCTGTTTCCTACCCCAGGAAAAAAGGAAATTAAATTTGTACTGACTTATAGGACTGTGGTAAATGAAAAACTTTGGTTTTCTAAGCCTAACGTCTTCATTACTTTTTAGGCACTTCGATACTCATACTTCCAGGTTGGGCATGCCCTGGGCATTCAGGAACTGGGAAAACAAAAGGAACTGCATAATAAATTGCCTCTGCATATTAAGCCTGTCCCCCCAGCACAGCCCCCTCCGAAACCTCATGCCCGAATTTCATCAAGGCCTTTTCAACCAAGCCAGTCTTCCCAGCACGTGGTGTATGCATGTAAGACAGACAACTCTGGGGCTGAGCACAGTAACTACTTACAGGAGGACAAGTCTAACCAGGTTCTTCTGCCTGCAATTCACAATAAGGTTCCTCAGCAGGTAAAGGTCCATCTAGCATAAGATAAGCTTTCTGATACACTGCCTGTTTTTTTCCTTGTTTCTTTTCCTCGTTCTCTTTCAAGGTTCTTGTGCTTTACTAAAAGGATAGTGAGTGGGAATAAAAAATGGTTACAACTTTCTGTTAGAAACTAGAAGTTACTCTGTTGAAATCTAAATCCAGTTGTTGTAAAACAAGCAAGTAAATTTCTCATTTTAGAGCCATTTTGTGCTTCCCTTTGTTGAAAAGCACCACTTACAGGATGACACTGATTTCATATGAGTAAAAAGGATGTACAGTGTTCAAAATATTAATGGGATTGATGCCAGAGAAAAAAGTATTAAGCTAAATAGTATTAAAACGAGGGAAAGGATGCTATTGCCTTCATCCACTTAAGGCATCCAATTTATTGACTGGGAATAATAGACCCTTTGGTCTTCCATACTGGACATGGAAACCAAAAGATTGTTCTTTCAGCATGAGAATGTACCCTTTCTGTTGACTGACGAGGCGACTGGATTAATCAGATAGATGACAAGAGCAGACAGTGTGAATGCTGCTGGTAAGGATCAGTCATAAGTAGGGTCTGTACTGGCCAGTGTCACAGGAGGTCAAAATGTACTGCTGAGCCTGAATGACTGAAGAGACACAAATTTGTACCTGTGCTGTCTTGCAAGAGAAAAAAAATTTTAACATGTCTAGACACAGGCTTGTGGAAGCATAAGCATTCATGCAGTTTCATACTCCCAGCATGGGTCTAGAAGTAAAAATTGAGCATAAGGTAATGGTTTGGAAGGTGCATACTGAAACATGAATAGAATTGGAATTGAGACTTGAGAAATTTCTTCTTTTGTCAGTTCAAGACACTTCATTATAGGATGAAATGCAGTAGATAAGTAATAATGTTGGCAGGCTACAGACTGTCTTCTCAGCGTGTTTAATGGAAGATGAAGATTGTGTTGTTACAGCTCTATTACCCCTATTACTCTTTGAGATAGAGAAAAAAAAATCCTCTTTGTTCCTGTCACCTGGTTTATGGTCTAAGCACATGGCTTTGTTTCTTTTAAATCTTTATAACAGAAAACATCTGCTGGCTCTGAGAATATTAATGGTGAACTTAAACCAAAACCTAGGCGAAGATGGGGACATCTTCCCAGGACAGTTAAGAGTTCTGAAGACTGGGATGACTTGGAAGACCTTGATTTCAGCTCTTCCATCATGAGAATGGACTTGAAAAACAAGAAGAGGCAGAATGATGAAACTCTTTGTAGGTAAGGGTTTTTTTATGTGTATGTGCTATTTGGTCTATTTCTTTGGCCTTTTCCTCTTTCTTAGTACTGTTGCTCTTCATGCTTTCTGTATATCTAGAAATGTGTATCTGTACATTTTCATGTTCTTTTTTTTTCCCCACTGAAAAAATTGGCTTAAGTCTCTTCAAGTTAATCTTTGAACATATACTTTTGATTTTACATGTAGACTGTTTTGACATACTCCACGCATATAAAGTTAGAGTTGTTTTGGACAACTCTAAGCTGCAGTTTCCATGGATGATATACAGAAGAGAGAAACCTACTGAGTGATTTAGAAAAACTTTAAAAGCAGTATATAGGGAGCTAGAAGTACAATTCTGATTTTCAGGGGCACTTGTATGACTTCAGGTTGATAATATTCCCTGTTGTCTGTGTGCCTGCAGTGTAGCAAACACAGTAGAAGGAAATGATTCTTGGAGATGGGATGGAGTTGAGAAAGCCAACTGTGAATAAACATGTGCTGTAAGAATTGGACTATGTGTACCAATTTTTGAATTACAGATTTGAAAGCATTTTGGACCTGAAGCCTGTGGATGCTGTAGGCTCTGGCAGCAACACGCGAACTTCCCATGCAACCTTTTTGCGGCAGGACACTCCCACATTGAGAGTTTCTGCAGCAAAGCAACACTACTTAAACCATTCTAGGTATCGACCTGGTTAGTAAAAAATACTTTCCTTTTCTTCCTGCAATTTCAACAGTAGTATGAAATAGTCATTGGTACATTAGCTGTTATCCTTTGACCTTGTGGAGGGGGGCTACTGCTTAAAGAACATGAGGAGAGAAAGAGCTTTGCTAATGTAGATGGCCATGACACAAACTACCTTCTAGCACTCTAGCAACTGAGAAATGCTGCTTACAAACAAGGGGACAGGATTGTTGGTACTTCTTCCTCCTGATGGAAGTGCCAACTTTTACACTTGAAAGTGCCATAGAAAATGCCAAACTATTCTCCCTAAAAAGTGTAAGACTGGTCTTCTAGACTGGGAAAGAAAGAGCCATGTGTTTACCTCATGGGTGTATAATACCATAAACAACAGGCTAGTAGTGGGAATATGCTTTGCTGTTAAAGCTTTGGAGTTAAATAAAATGTAGATCCATGTCTCTATAGATGATTGCATGCCTGTCTTCATGATAACCTCTGCTAGACTGAGACCAGTGCTGGGGCAGGATGAAGTACAGGAGGCAGACAGCATATCTGCTAATATTTAAAATGAGCTGAATATATGTGTATTCTTTCTCATAATTCCCATTCATAAAGGTAGTGTTAGCTATTTATTCACTGGTAGTACTAATACTTCAAAATTAATTAAGTAAACTAGAAGGTATTGTGGCAGCAAACTCAAGTCCTTTTTCCTGAAACAATTAATTGACTTTGAAATTGTCTCACTTAAGTAGAGTTTTGGTAGCTAAAACTTGTTTTACTAGAGGAGGTTGTAAAACACATTGATCCCAAGCCTGCTTTAGCCTTATTATAAATTGTGAGCACATCATTGTATGTTAGGTACCCTGCTGAAATATGGGATCTATGCTAAATACAAATAATAGGTGACATCTGAACCATACTGTAAACTGTTGGCATAATCTGTGGTTTCAGTAGAGACACCAAAGATGAGTACAGTACTATGAGAAATGGAATTGTCATTATTGCCTCTCGGGTTATGTTATCACCGTTAGGCTTTCACGGGAAGCATAGATTTCATGTACATAGCAAGGTTCACCTTCTGTAGCTTGAGAATATTTGTGGCCTTGATGTAAGGATCCTTTCCTGTGATATAAGCAGCCGTTGATGTTAGTGGAACTACATACATTGTGATATTTGCAGATTAGGGCCTGTGGCTAGTTTTAACATTCCTGTATTATGAGACGATGGGGAGTGACCCAGAGAGTTATTGAGAGGGAGAGGTTTTGGTTAAGTTGAACCAGGTATCTGCTCTAAGATTGTGCATCAGGTGGAATGCATGCAGGCCTGTGTGGCAACGGGAATTTTAATGAAGTAATCTTTGCATTTTTGCAATATAGGAATAAGCACAAGGAATAGCATAGTCTCCACTTCAAACAAAGAGTCTGTTCCATCTTATCCCTGGCCCAGTTCTGGTTTGTCTGGGAAGACTTCCAGTTTGGCAGGAAATACTACCAACAACAGGATGAATTCAGGTAAGAAGGTGTGCTAAGACTCTGAGAAACAATAATAAGTGATGTCTCTGCAATTGCCCACTGGTGTACTTTGCAGTCATCCATTTCCAAAATATTGTCAGTTCCTAAGATACCTGCTACTCTGTCTTTTCTTTGTGTTAAAATCAGTTGTGAGCACTCTTCTCTGGGAGGCTGCCTTAAACTGAAACACAGTCATTTGTTCTAATGAATCCTCACAAGTCTGAAGTACCCCATGCATAGCAGGCTGGACAGCTTAGGTCTGTTCAACCTGAAATACTTCATCTTGCTTTCAGTTTCCCTCTTCAGTTTTTTTTTTTTTTAAGTCATATTTTCTGGTTTCCAAATTATTTCAGTCCACCTGGTGCACAAATGGCTGTCATTACAGGAGAGAGCCGGTATAAATTGAACTAGCCATACACACCACTCTCGTTACATTAATAAAGCAAAGAAAACCTATCATTATGGCTTTTAATTGATGTTATTTAAAATAATGTATTAATCGTAGTTTAAAAAATTCAGACAAAAAGCAAAACTCTTAAATTTTTCTTCTTCGGGTTTTTTTTGGCATTTGGTATTTCAGCTTTTAATCACTGTTGTTTGAATTGAAGTAATGAATTCTAGATTTTTACATTAGATTTTCTCAGATACACTTAAACATGTTGATGTTTCTAGACTGTATCTATGTATTTCCCCTCTAAACCATGGCTTCAGGTTTTCATGTGATACAGTTCTGCAGTGCCATACTTCTTTTGCATATGTTGTTTTTAAAGTATTTTACTGCCAAAGTTCATGTTGAATCTTGGCCCAACGAAACATTTTGGGCCTCTAGGAACTCAGATTGAAAAAACCAACCCAACTTAAAATTGTTGATGTAATTTAATCAGAAAATCGTTTTTTAAAGATTCAAGTGGGAGGACACTGTAAATAGCAAAGTACGTGAAAACCTTTATATACGTAGCATGTCTCCTTTCTTGCTCCTCTAGAAGTTCTTGCTTCTTTTGTGGTAGCATAGGATGTCATTAGATTTTTCTCTTTTTTATTTATTACCATCATTTCCCACAGTAGGCTTTGCCACCACTCTAGTACAGTGTAGATGTGCAATGGCTCCGGTCTGTGCATGATATCTTGTTTAGTGTCCATCTGTGCTACAACTCTAGATTGTTTTGTTCCATTTCTATGGCTTATCTTACAGGTCAGTCAAATCTGTTGCTGCTCATCTTAGGGACAAGTTTTGTAACTGGCTTTCAAAATTTGAAATGTGAATCTGTATCAGATTTTTAAGTTGTGCTCTCATGGGCTTCAGTAAGAGCTTTGTGTAGCACCAAAGCCCCAGACTCACTACATAGAAATCAAGAGTCAATATATTCTTAGCACACAGTTGCTGAAAGTCAAACAAGATAATTCCAACTGAATGCTAAGTTTTGGAAGCTTTGAGAAACCTTGAAAAAGCTGAGATGTCACGGAGAATTGCCATTTTCCCTGACAGATATAATTTGTAACTGTTTTCCATTCATCTGTAACGCAGTCTGATGCTGACAGTCTCCCGAATGCAGGTGTATATAGAGGAACTGTGAATTTCTAGTGTCTTCAATTAAGATCTTGTTTTGATCAGTTCATGATCGGGCTTGGTCTTGAACTGACCCCTCGGGGCACACCTTTGTCATTTGTTGATAGTATGGGAGATCCATTGTGTTCAGGTGTTCCTTGCCATTTCTTTCAGGGCCCATAGGATCAAGCGGTCTAACGAGTGCTTATGTCCCTTCATTTCTGAAGAAGGAAGTAGGTTCTGCTGGGCAGAGGGTTCAGTTAGCACCAGTTGGGGATCCATCTTCTGGTGAGTACAGTACCAGCATTCTCGTGGTCCCTTGGTCAGTACTCCAGTAATGCTGTATGTATGCAGCACTGAACTACTTACCTTTGCTTTATTTTATTTGTCAATATATGACTGACTGGAAGTATTGTTTGTAACATCTCCTTCATATGGAGAAGGATTTCGTTTATGTTTACTTTTGTTTATTAAATATATGTGTTTATGTACAGCCTATTTCAATGGGACTTAGAGGTTTGTGTGAGAGCTGGCACAGAATTCACACTTGTCAAATCAGTGATGTAAATAGCCTTTGCATGCTAAGGTTTTAGGGATTGGATGCACTATTGTTTCACATCAGCAAACTCTGTTAAAAAAGGAGGCTTATTTCCTGAAGAAGTAACTGGATGTGCACCCAGTTGTTGTTCAGTGTGGATAGCTCTCACTGAACCTTTATATCACGTAATCTTTTGTCCTTCAGATTTTGCTTCTCTGACATCAGTCAGACCCCTCCTTGAATGGCCATCGCTCGGTTCGCCTACCAAGAGCTCGCCGCGGTTGGTGCCGGTCCCGCCGGCAGCGGAGCCGGTGCACGGGCGCGTTGACTGGTCTGCGAAGTACGGCGCTCACCGGTGACCTGCAAATGCTCTCTGGCCAGTGCCTGCTTCCCAGGAAGTGGTGGCCAACGTCAGGCCATGTCAGACTGCTTAATATACCTGTACATTTAAAAGAAGCACATCTTCTATGAACAAAACATTTTGAAGGGGGTTTTTTACTTATTTGCATTAATTTGAATGCAATCTTGTACCTTTTTGTATAAAAATGTTTTGTTATGTACTTGGGTCCAGTTATTTTCATAAAAGTGATACTTTTTGTATATAAGGCTTTGGGGATTTGGCATTTTTATACAGCAAATTTTTATAATGAACTTTTAAAATTTTTACTTTTTTGTTAGATTAAATTTTTTTATAGAAGTTGATAAAAAAATGTGGTGCAATATTGCAGTGAAGGAGAAGTACTGAGGAAGGAACATTCATTAGACATTTTGTAAAGTTTATGTGCTAATTGAGGCTGTGTAATTTCAGTGATGCCATGTCTCAATGCCACACTTCTGTTGTCCTATGCTCATTTGCTTCGTACTGACATCAGAGGAGTGACTTGCCAGTCTACACTCTCCTTTTACAGTCACTGAGAGGCTGCTGAATGTCAGAGAGAGGCACCTTTTTTTTAATTTATTTTTGCCTTTAAAAGGTTTTTTCTGGACTGCTATCCAAATTTACCAATCTGAGGACTCTTGTTTGTTGAAGGGTAAATACTCTTCTGTTGATCCATTTTCTGACACAGTGTTTCTTTTTCCTGCTTTTAAGTTGTTCTTTGGCATTGCTCACTATGAAATAGAATGTGGACCTACCTCTGTTAAATTCATTTAAACGTTCAAACGATTTCTAAGGAGAAAAAGTAGATTGTTTCTTCTTTTTCTTTTGTTGAGAATGTAAGATCTGAAAAGATACTAAAGACTGTTTAACAATGAATTGTAAATTAATAAAACTGGTTTCAGAGTAACAAAATATTAATGATATGCCAGCAACAGAGTTTAAGGACCTAAGATCTATGCAGCTGACTTACTTTTCTCAACTGTTTTAAATCACTTAAGAGGAAAAAAAAACCCAGAAACCAAAACAACCCAGAGGAAATGAGTCAGTCTAAGCTTACTTACTTTTATACTCAGTTCTTCTTCACTCAGTACATCTTCATTTACAATGTGAAGAATATGTCAGCTTTCATAAATTAGGCCCAGAGGCTCTAAAAGGAAAAATGGGATCTTAAGTGGTCCTGTTAAGAAAATGTTGTAAAACTGTGGTTGATTTCGCTGAAATTGATACAGTTCTTTGACGAGCAGTTTAACTCAGTTTGTAAGAGAGCATGATTTATATCAAGTTATAGAGAAAAGAAAGTAGCCCCACAATCTGCTTTAGTTCTGTTCTGGAAAGGAGTGCCAGAGTCCAGCCATCAGCAGAAGATTACCTTACATCACAGTCGGCATTTGTCTGTTCCTGCACTTCCTTCTACAGAAAAAAGATAAAACTGTTCAGTGCTGTGGGAGAACACCTTCCAGAGCTGTGGTCTGGAGCAGTGCCACCAAAGCTGATGTGTGCTGAGGGAATGCATCGTCCTGCAGAAGTGTGCAGAAATGCTCATCTTTCTGAGCTCATTGTGTGATCAGCTCAGGCAGATGGTTTATTTATGAGACTTAAGTGCAGCCTGAGGGGATCAGAGCAGTTTTCAGCTCCCAGCCATTTCACAGGAACCGAATGGCTTGTGTGCCAGCGAGATCCTCTCTGTGGGATCTGCCAGCACACGCAAAGGGCAGCTAACTTGGGCTCGAGACTGAGAACAGATTCTGGCCCTTTCAGTGCCTCCTGTGGAGAACTTGTGGGATTTCAAGGAAACTGTACCCTAGGGTAGGCTGCTGGCTCAGTGCTACAGGGGGAACCACGAGGAGCACTGGTCACTGTTTGCTTCTATGGGCTCAGCCCATAGAGAGACAGTACAAGACAAAGAGGGAGCAAAAGTGTGCATGTAAGACTTACACATGCCATAACATACACATGTGTCCTGCTGCTCTGTTAACCTGGGCATAGCAAGTACTAACTCCAAACCATACCTAACTGCTTCCACAGCAGTGATGCCAATGCTTTGGAGTAAAATAAAGCAGCCATTTGATTTTCCCACACTGATAGGTGTCTGTGGGTAAGTGGAAAGGGAAATACGTGTATTTGTGTTGGAACTGGAAAGGTAGTTGTTTCTCTTGGGGGAAATAAATACCTGTATTTATGTCTACATACCATTTAATTTATTTTCTCACCAGCTAATTTGTCTTAAGAATAAGCACTCTGAACCCATCCTGGTATCCCTAGACTTAAGCAGGCAATTTAAGTAGTCTGGTCTGTACTCTTAGTTCCTACGAGTGGAAGGAGACAGGTCATGAGAACAGGTGGCTGAGGCTTGGACTCGCCATGCTTAAGAAATGAGCTCCTTTGTTGTGAGCTGACTGACTCCTGGTGAGTGAGAATCATCTCAAAAGAAATCTGTCTCAATTGAGAACATACACTCTGGAGATACCCAAGTCTCTCCGCTAAGGAGGGGGACAACTCTGAGATTCAAGTAACAGGATGAATCTGAACCTGGCCTGTAATCTGTGAACCTTTATCAGAACTTCAGTGATTTTTCTGACTATAGCATTCGGGCTTTAGTCAGTCCATCTAAAAGATTAGAAAAAGAAGTTGTACTTTTAACTTCTTTTTTCTCTCCTCCTTTCCTAAGTTAAAGCCTTTTATTTTGGGGAAAAAAGCTAATAATCTTGCATCCAGAACCACCATTAGTTTTCACTTAGTGAGACAGAAAATTAGCTGTAATGGCTGTATCCTTTACTCAAGCAAATTCTTACCGAAGTTGGAAAAGCTGTTTTTGAGCAGGACAGAGGTGAGTTTATGTATTTTACTGTGCTGTCTCTGTGCAGAAATGGAAAAGATGGAGGCCTTTAAATACTGAAATCATGGACAGGCAGCATATCTGAGAATTTATGATATGTAACCTACTACCTTGTGCTTTAATATTTAGCAGCATCTTTATGGAAAATGTTTTCAGAACTGTACTGTTTACATTTTCTCAGGCTTAGGCATAACATGTAATAGTAATGACCATTGGAAATAAAGGAGTCTTGACAGTGGACCATTCACCTCTGTAATCCAGATTTTCCTAAAAGTAGTGTGTAAGTGCCATAATGTTAGAAAAAAAA
>VZRO01003923.1:0-32744 GCA_013397915.1 Daphoenositta chrysoptera | reverse complement strand
AAAAAAAAAAAAAAAGTTAAAAAAGCCAGAAAACCCACTCCATGGTGTTCCTGTATCTCATATGGCTGTTGATATGAGCAGGATGTTCCATAATGTGAGGAAGAAAACAGGTACTGAAAAAACATTTTAGAACTTAATATAGAAGGAGGGGGTAGAATTGTCATTGATGGGAGAAATAATGATTCTTGTTTACTCAGTGTTTTTGTTCAGAAACATTCTGAATGCTTGTTTCATTCCTTCTGTGTCAAGTGTCCTGCCCAGAATAAAGTTATTCTTGAAGAAGTATTGACTGACTGATCTGCTCTTTTATTCAGTTTTTAATGGAAGCACTTTAGTTTGCCTTTTGTTTGGTGTTTTTTTGCAGTTGGGGTTCAGTTTTTTAATAAGCCTTCTTGGAGGGGCACTGCACATTCATTGACGACATGGTTTGAGTCAAAGCATATAATTTTTGCAGTATACTGTGAACTCCATGTAAAGCTCATCACTGAGTCCTTCCTTGGATGTCAGCTCCTTTGAAACTACCTGCAAGACTGAATTATAATATCCATAACACTTCAGGACAGGCAGCTGAACTAGATTGTTGTGAGTCCCTCCCAAGGGAAAATATTCTAGTCTAGTCTAGTCTAGGCTATTCTAAATTGTTTCACTGTTTTGTGTCACCTCTTTAGCCTTGTACCCTGGCTTTTCAAGGCAGTAGAAGCTGAAGACAGTTTATAACTTACAAGCCCAGCCCTTTTGTTAGCTGTTCAAGAGGGCTGAAAACCACCTGTACAGGTAAAGAACTAGGTGAAAAATACATTTATATGTGCAAGGATTCTAGTTTTACCAGTGGGCTGTGTGTGTCATGTGCGGAGCTCAAGGATTCCTAGGTGACTGGGGAATTGAACCTGGAGAAGGGATACAGTGAAACAAAATATCGGAGTTACATACACACCCCTCACTGCTAGGGATGTGCATATAAGGCACAAAACAATGGCAAACTGCCCCATGCAGCGCCTCACTTGGATGTGTCTGCAGTCTTGGAAGCTTGACTACCCTACGTTCTCCTACAAATGGACCTTGAGCTTGTTTGGAGGTTCTAGCAGGGGAGCGCAGCTACCGTATACCCTTGACCGATGAACGGTACCGTCTCTATCGGGGAGGTCGTCCTCTTCGACCGAGCGCGCAGCTTCGGGAGGGACGCACATGGAGCGTTGAGGGAGGAAGGGGACACCCGCCTAGCCAGCCAGATCAGCCGAATCAACCCTGGCGATCAATGGGGTGACAGATGTCGCAGCCAGATCGCCCTCACATCCAGACAACCACCGAGCGCGCGTAGCTATTTAAAGCTCAATACGGCCGGTTCCCTTTACGTCGCAGTGTTCGGCTATCGCCGACAATCCACTAGCACAGCGCATAGAATCATCATTTTACATCACGAAAACCTTCGTGAGAGAAACCAGTTCTTAACCCAGTTTAAAAGTTTTAGCGAAATTCTTTGGGGTGAGCGTTCTTCTCAGAAGGCTTTGCGAAACATGCAAATACCGGGCTTCCTATTGGCCGCTGTTCTTCTGTCACCGCCCCGAGTCTGGGCCGGGGAGGGCCCGGCGGCGGTCGCGGCTGCACGGCGGGGCAGGCGGCAGTGCTGTGCGCTGGGGCGCCCTGTGCCGGCTCGGCATCGCCGCTTTAACCCTCCGTGTGTGAGTACTGTGGGCCCCTGGGATTTCTCTCTTCCTGCTCCCCCCACCAACCCGTGCCCGTGGCTCGCCTGCCTCTCGGGAGGCGGGGAGCCGCGAGTCTGTGCCGCGCTCAGGCCTGAGCCGTGGATCCGCTCCCGGTCAGGGGCTCCCCGCCTCACAGCACGGCCCGCTCGTCATCTCGTGTGTGCCGAAAGCCTGTCCCCAGGAGGGCTGGGAGCCGATGGCCCCGGGGGCTGCTGCCGGTCACACGCTGAGCACGGGACGTGTCCCCGGGTTGGTGTTGCGGCTCCAGAGCGGAACCGCTGTTGGGCTCCAGGGAAAATCGGGCCCTGGAGTCCTGGAGCTGCGGGACGTGCGAGGCACAGCTGGTCCCCTGGCCCTCTTCACCGGTGTTCTTTCTTCTGGTCCGTGTTCTCCTAGCGTGGTAGCGATCGCTTCTTGCACTGATAGTCATTTTCCCCATTCCCCCTGTTAGCTTAGATGGCCTTCATAAATCACAGCAAGGGAGCAAATTTTTCCCAAAGTCCTTTTTGCTGTTGAGGTGTCAGGCTGAGGGGAATGCACAGCAACCTACCAGCAATTGCGGCTCCTGGCTGCAAACTGCCGCTTTACCTCCTTCTGATGAAGGGCAGAGAAGGGAGAAGCTCTTTACCCATCACCAGGGTGCTCTTTCCTTCAGATTTTAGTTCACAAGCTGGACTTTCTCTACCAGCATGCCATGGCAGGCTCGGTCTTAGGAACCTAAGATGCTACAGTTCATTTCAAAGCTTGTTGATGCCCCGGTATTTACAAGACAAGCACCCACCATGCCTTTACCTTCCTTTTGCCTCTGCTGCATTGAGGTGTGCCAGGCATCAGTGACTTGCTTATGTTCTGTGACCTGCCCACTGGCCTGCCAGGAGCAGGTCTCCGCAAGTGGCACTCAGGAAAAGTGACTCTTCTGTTTCTTTCGTTTTTTAAACTACAAGTTAAAAATCACCATTGGCTTTTTTCCTTTTTTTTTTTTTTTTCTGTGAATGTAGCTGTATTACAAGAAGCTCCTGTTTCCTTCTGTTCTTTTGTGTAGTTCACAGTGATACATTTCTTCAGTCTTTTTGTGTGTTTTTAATTCACTGCTATATTTATCAGCGGTAGAGATACTACTTGGCAGTGTTTTAGTTCCCTGTGATTTACCTTACAGCAGTCGGAGGCCCTTGAGCAGGCATGGATGGAATAGCCTGGCTCGTTTGAATTCCCATGGTCTGATGCGGTCTTGTATTTTGTGTTCTCTTTTCATGCCTGTTGGCTAACCAGCAGATCACTTTGTGTGTGCTCAAGGTCTTTTTTCCCTCTGCTTATGAAGGAGCTCTTGGAACACTGGAAACTGGAGGTGATTGTTTGCATGCCAACAGCCACTTTTTCAGAATTACTTGAACTGTGGATTGAAGTGACAAGAAATCACCTTACAGAGGGAAAACAGCTCTCAGTTGCAACAAGGACTTGCTGTTACGGAGTTCTGCATATGAAATGCCAGTATGATTAAATTTGATTGCTCTTTTGGCTTATGGCTCTACAGTGGGATCCAGTTCCTGCTGAGGCCTAAACAACAGTCTATTCAAAAAAATAACAATTAGTAGCCTCATTTATGAAGTCATTAAAGAACTAAAATGCTGCTTGCAAAGCAGCATTTGATCATCTGAAAAGTCTATGAAGTTTTGCATAGCAACAGGGTTTATTAAAAGAAAGAAATGCAGCCTGTAGAAGGGTGAGTAGTGCAACACTCTGAAACTCTGTATTTTAATGTGGATTATTACAGAAGAAACAGGCCATTCTTCTGAACTTTCTACTGATCCTGGATCACATATTGTGATACTTTTGAAGTTTCTACTGATTGCTGGATCACCACAGCTAGAAAAAGAAGTGGGAGGCTTAAAAATACATTCCCATGCTTCACTTAAACATGTATAGAATTAATGTTTAGATACTTTTGGCATTCCTCGATACAAGGTCTGCCAGTTTTGGAAACCCGGTCAACTGCGTCTTCTCTTTGATCAAGACTTTGCTTTTAGTGGTGTCTGTGTAACTTTAGTCCTAAAACATAAATTTTCTAAAGGTTTTAAGGATTTTCTTAGTGGTGTTTTTTTATTTTTTCTGTTATCTCCTACTTAGCAACTTGATGCTTACTTTTCCTGAATTTCAGGGGGATGGAAAGTGTATGAAATACTTTGACTTGACTGTGCAGCAGTAAAATCAAATCAGTTTAGACTGAAACTTTGCTGAAAGATTTTGTCAAAAATTAACTTAAGTTTTTGTTTTGTGAGTGACCCGTGAACCATTATTCCAGCTGCCATCAGATTTTTGGATCATTATTAACTTACTATCTCTTACAACTATTTTAGGTAACAGGAAGTTTGAAGTCATGTCCGGAAAACCGAAACTTTACTACTTTGATGGAAGAGGCAAGATGGAGTCGATTCGTTGGTTGTTGGCTGCAGCCGGGGTTGAGGTCTGTTTTAGAGTTTTTAACTCCCAGCTGCACATTGTTAAGCCTGTCTTTGAGGCAGATCACATATTATTAGTCAAAAAAGAAAAGGCATCCCAAGATGCAATAGCAAATTAACATTGGCTATTGAGTGTAATTAAATACTTTTACTTTAAGCACACAAAAGCATGGCTTCAAGTTACGTGTCTTCTGAGCAGTGACATTGTAAACCAGGTTCTTGCTTAACACAAGAATGTCTAATCCTTAATTAAGCCCTTGATTACTGACCCAGAGCTGCTGAGCTGATAGATGTGTTCCTGGCATAACAAGTGTTATCTGTGCCAAGTAAAACAGCAATTTACTTTCTCTAGCCTTTCTGTTTTCAGTTGAATGCTCACACAGAGATTTGTGTTTTATTTTTCACTCCACTGCCTGCATCCTCCATAATAAGCTGTAACACAAAATACGTTGTGTCTTGCATCATTTAGATGAAGCTTAGCAGGGTGAAGTGAGCAAATTGACCCACATGTGTAGGGAAATTAGAAACCTCTGCTCAGGAGGAAAAATACTTGGGTAAAACAGAGAAGGAAAATACCACTTTAAAATATTTGTTTCTTGATGGTATATAATTTACTTATTAATTTGCTATCCATCTTGGTGCTAAACTGGTAATACAGTTTGAGGACACGAAGGACTAGTATTTGCTCTGAGTGTCCTCTTTTATACAATAAGCTGTTACAGTACATACAGTTGCTTGTGTACTGAGATAAGGAATACAAGTGTTTTAAAAAGACCACCAGTCTTTATTTGAAGACCTTGCAGAAGACAAAACTGTCTGCTTCCCTCCATCATTTGTTCCTATGTTTTAAGTCCCTCTCTCTTCTTTTTCTTCTGTTTTCTTTAAGTTAGAAAAAAAAGCTGTTGATGGGTACCAATTACTACATTTTCTTGGCATATTCTTTTCTCAGCTTCTCATCAGCAGAAACCTGTTTTTTAGACTGTGATCACACTTGCTATGGTTGAACATTGGCAGTATATTAACATGCCTAATCATCTGGGGTTTCCCTAGTATAGCAAGTCTTAATTACTGACATGAGTGGCACAGATGTTATGAGAGAGGCTGACTGAGCAAGGCATTTATCATTTTAATCAATCATTTTCTAGTCTCCATGTTCTGCACTGACCACAGACGTGTATGGCACATGCAAGTACATACATGCAGATGTCTAACTTTGGTGTCTTAATCTTGAATTCAGTTTCTCCATAAGTAACACTGATTGGACCAGCCATCCTCAACCATAGTGGATATAGCTACATCCATCTGATCCCCAGCAATTCTGCATCTTTTTGTTTCTCATCTTGTGAATAATTCATCTTCAGGTGTCTAAAACATGCATCTATACTAAACTTCCTGCAAGGCTTGCTACCTGTACATTATTTTGTAAAACCTTCGTTTTAACTGCCAAAGAATTTGTTCCTGTCTAGCTCCCAAATCAAAATATCCCACAGCAGAGCTTTTTCCCACATTCCAGAAAGCATTTTAAGGACAGCCTAGACTGTATTGTTGATTGTTTCACATTAGGTTGCCTGTTCAATACCAAACAAACAATCCTCAGTCCAGTTCTTACTGCCTGTTCTTCTGCTAGGGTTGCCCTTAGCAGCATTTATCAAGTGCGACAGTCCAGGAGATTTTACCAGCACTTCTGTCCTTGGTGTGTTCTCCCTTAGAGTCATATCTGGAATGGAAGGAACCATGATGTATATTCTTTTCCTTTTATGGTGCTTAAAAAGTTTATCTCTTCTAGAGATGTGAAAAGATTCTTATTTCCTCTTCTTCCTCCCTCTCCTTTGTCAGTTTGAAGAAGAGTTTTTGGAAACTCGAGAGCAGTATGAGAAGCTCTTGCAAGGTGAGTCCATGTGAAACCTCAAGAAAAGTGTAACCAGACTTAGAGAAGATGTGTGAAATCTTTGAAGACTGTATGTGACTTCCTTTCCAACAGAAGAAATGGGAGTGAAGCTGTGAGCAGCTGTGAGCAGCTGCGGAGGTTATTTTTTCCATATGTGGACAGATGAAATTGCAAACTGAGTATCTTTCCAACCTGGAGGGTTTGCCAGGCCTCTGGATTCTTCTGTTCTCCATTTGGCTATGCATCCCACCTCGTCCCACAAAGTTAACAATGGGCTTCAGTAACTAGAAAATACGTATCCCAGATTTTCATTTTATGTCCTGATATAGCTTAAAGATTGGTCATAACAGAGAAATCTGTGAATCTAACATTTGCTTCAAATAATGTTTGAATAAGGGAACAGAATTTTTTTACATTGTTTAGAACTAGACACCTTTTACTCAGTTGAGATGTTTAGTGTGATTGTCTCCACTGCACTTCAGTTTTATTTTAAAAGCTGCTGTACACAGTCCTGACTACAACTACAGTGAAATTTTTTTAAAAGAAGGATGGTAACCCACAATAATTGTGGTTTTCAGTTTAATTTGTCTGTACCGCTGTAATTTATTCTTTGCATGGAAGAACTCCAGTTTAATACAATGACTACCCACAGCAAGCTCACCATAAGAGCAATGATCCTCTGAAGAAAGCAGGAAATCTGACATGGAGTTACTAGTCAAGTAATATGTGTCCTTCCTTTCAGGTGGATCTCTGCTGTTTCAGCAAGTGCCCATGGTGGAGATCGATGGGATGAGGATGGTGCAGACCAGAGCCATCCTCAGCTACATTGCGGCAAAGTACAACCTCTATGGGAAGGACCTGAAGGAAAGAGCCTTGTATGTAACAGTATTACTCTTCTTGAATTTAGTATAGTAGCTCAGATGCATCAAAAATTAATTGCATAGTCACACACACAGAATCACCTGTGGGCTTCAGTGATCTGCAACTTGCAGTGATCCTGAGAGGCCACAGTTAGATGCAAGGCAACTGATTTGTTCTAACTCAGTTATTTTTCACATAAAAATATTTGAGTCAGGGGTTTATTGTGCCTTAGTGAAAGATTAATGCAGGTATTCAAGAGGTGACTGGCATGTAGATGCTGAACTACTTTTGTAACCATAAAACTCTGGAAAGAAATGGTTAATTTCTAACTTTTGGCTGCAAAATAAGAGCTATCATGCACATTATCTGTGGTTGCATGATGTCCCACTGCACTGTAAAAAATGTGTGGTTTAGATCTTTGGGAGCTGGGGAAAGAACTGCTAAAAGCTGTTGAAAAACTATTGGTTTCATCCATATTACATCCATATGAATTACATCCATATGAAATTACATCTTGATGTTGTGTCTGTGAAAAAAAAAATATGATTGGGCTGTCTCAGTATGTAGCATTTTAAATGTCCATCTACAGTACAAAACCTGCTCTCATAGCTCTGGAAAAGGGGCAATCTGAAGAACTGCTGTACTGATAATTTAGCTGGATGAAGAACCTGGTATGCTTCAGAGTTCCAACCCCGTTATTTATCTATTTGGCACTACTTGAACTTTGGATGAAATTCTGAAGGTGGGATACATCCAGACAATTAAGTCAGTTGGGAATGGCTCCTTGTGGTGCTGTGTGTTTCTTTCGTGATTGTGATCACCAAAGGTTACACTCTTAACCTCTGTGCAATCCTGTTTAAACCTGCACAATGAAGCAAGTAAAGAGCCAAAGCCACTACAAATACAAGTAAAACTCAGACTGTGACATGTTTTTTGAACTGCAGAACTAATCTCCACGAGGGGGTGTCACGACTGAGTGTGTTTTGAGATCACTTAAAAAAGCATTTCTCAGATCACATTGCAGCCTGGAAAGGAGTGGGGGGAATGCACCACCCACCACAGGGGGATTGGAAATTCAATTTTTACTGTCCTAAAACAAATATAAGGTAATTCTGCTTGTGAAGGTGCCTTCTATTGAAGGTTTTTGTTTGCTTTGGTTTTAAGGATTGATATGTATGTTGGAGGAACTGATGACCTTATGGGCTTCATTTTGATGTTCCCCTTCTTATCTGCGGCAGATAAAGAGAAACAATGTGCTTTTATAGTTCAAAAGGCGACAAGCAGGTATTTCCCAGTATATGAAAAGGTATGTAGCAGGATCGTTTTCTTCCCTGATTCTGGAGGGATAACTGTGGAAACACTGATATTTCACCACAACCAGAAGCAAAAATGTCAGTGCAGTACTTTACACCAGGACATCCATACTGTCTGTTGGCTGAAGCTGGGTCAGAGCAGTATCAGACAAGTTGGGGCAGGTCACCCCAAGAGCCTTTCAGTGCATTTTCTTCCCCATGTCCAGGTGAGGAACGGAGTGTTAGAGCAGCTTTGATGGGCACCTGGTGCCCAGCCAGGATCAACACACCACAGTAATTTGCATTGCAAAAGCAGTGCTAATTGTCTTCTTTGTTTAACACTTCAAATACATCTTGTTGGGTTTTTTTTAAACGCAGTAATACACAGCTATTACTGCTGACTTCTACCCATACTGGAATCTTGTTGTTTTTCTGACTGATAGTTTGGGAGATAGGACCCAAGAGGTACTCTCAATGGAAATTAATATGCATGTACAGGATGATCTAGCAGGAGTAGCTCCTTCTGTATTTTAAAGACTAAAGAAAAGACAGTTTTCCACTTTGCCAGGTCTCCTATAGGTGGTTGCCAGGGTGCATTCTGCCCTGTATTCCACTTGTTGTGTCTTAGCCCCAGTACTTTAGGCTGATCACCTCTCTTTTATAGTCTCTATTTTTCTATTGAAGCTCTAACGATGTACAGAAAAAATCCATATAAATTAGACTAGAAAGGTGTGAATACCAAGAAGGTATCTAATCCTGTAGTCCAGGACACAGGGTTACCTAGGGCTATAGGAAGAAAGGATCAGTACGAGAAACCCTGGGATCCTAGATTTCCGCTGTGAAACGATCAGTGACTGCTGGCA
Organism: Daphoenositta chrysoptera; assembly: GCA_013397915.1. Classification (NCBI taxonomy): domain Eukaryota; kingdom Metazoa; phylum Chordata; class Aves; order Passeriformes; genus Daphoenositta; species Daphoenositta chrysoptera. The sequence goes on along the minus strand of VZRO01003923.1, from coordinate 23,681 downwards.
CATCCCCTGTTCCCCCTGTTAGCTGCATGGGGGAGAAGGGTGAAAAGGAGACAGTAGTATTGTCAAAGAAGGTGTGCCTGTGCATTTTGAAAACATGAACCTCAGCTGGCTATTCGCACCTGAGTGTTTTCATCTATGACATTTCTAGGTTTTGAAAGACCATGGGCAGGACTTCCTTGTTGGCAACAGTTTTAGCTGGGCTGATGTTCATCTTCTTGAAGCCATTTTAATGGTAGAAGAGAAGAAGTCAGATGTGCTCTCAGGCTTTCCTCAGTTACAGGTACCTTTTACTAACAAGATGCTCATATGGCTGTAAATGTGTTATTTCAAAGTCTGTTAAGTGTAAATAATTCCACAAAACATTTGTTACTTTTTCATTCCAGTCTTGCTCTTCCTGCTTTAGGAAGAGCCTTGTAAGATGTTTCATCTAAAGAAACTCTTATTTTCTGGAGTAACCCCTGTACACATCTGAAGAAATGCACCCTCCCTTTTTTTGCCTCTCCTCACTAGTTCTGTGATACTGTTAAGTGGAATATGTTTTTGGATCACAAGAACTGATCTGAGTAATGTATGTATCAGAAACCACAGATAACTGGTAACACTTCATTCCATATCAATACAAGACAGAGGGCCAATTTGTTACTGTGGAAAACAAAAGGGTTGAAGTGAGCGGGAGTAAAATTAATCCACGGTTAAAACCGTATTTCCTGTCTCATCTCTACATACAGTTTGTTAAAGGATGTTACATAAATAAGTAAAGTAGAGGTTTTTCTTGTGTTACTTTCTGTTCTTTAAATACCATGTACTTACTGTTTACCTTTTAGGCATTTAAAGCAAGGATAAGCAGCATCCCCACAATCAAGAAATTTCTTGAGCCAGGAAGCCAGAGGAAACCTGTTCCTGATGATAAATATGTGGAGACTGTCAGGAGAGTTCTCCGCATGTATTATGATCTAAAAGCAAATTAGTTTGCATGGCTGCAGGCTGTAAGAGAACTGCCAGATTGCACACATCCAATTATCCTGCTAAGGAAGGTGAAGGGGTGTTTGGGAGGTGTTTCAATGGGCAGGAGGTCATGCCCTCGCACAAAATACAATAGGCAGGTATCTTTTGTAACACTTAAATACTAGCCTATTTTCTCCATTCATCTCGAGATTTTTCCTGGTAATTTTAAGCAAGTGAAATAGCAGCAAGCACACTGTCTTCCTAGAGACTTTGTGGAATAGCAAAAAAGAGAAATGTGAGTTGCTGACTGATAGCTTCAGCATGTCCTGCTATTTCTGAGGACTTTTTCTAGATCTAGGTCAGATTTTTATATGATGATTGCTTCCAATGTAGGCCTTTATTGTTCTTTAATATCACTGTTGGCAAATGAAACAAGTTGGTTTTAAAGAATGTAGGAGTGAGGTCTTTCTTCTACCAGTTCTACTGAACATCTGTGACTTGTCTGAAATGTCAACACTGTGCCTTTGTAACTAAGCTGCACTTTTATAACTGAATTAGGAAATAAACCGATTGCCAAATGAAGTTTTTTTTTTTAAACTGCTGCATCTAGAGGACCTGTAATAATCAAATAAACTTTTTATGTAGTCATGTTGTCCTGTTGTCTTGTGAATGAAGGTTGGGGCTTGCAAACATAATTTTTACTTTTCTTGTAGCATAAATTCTTTATATTTGATATGAGGAGGGTCCTTGTTAACCCATACACCTCATAGAAAGATGTATTTTGTTTGTGTTTATAAACAAGAGAGTGGAGATGTGAAAGAGAGGTAGTAAAGCATCACACAAACCTGATACCGCTCCTATCTAGTATCAACCAAACTCAAAATGTTGTTTCTTTTCCTCTTTTTTTTTAACTCTATGGTTTCCACAGACAACTAAACAAAGGAATTTAAAATGCTTTTAATCACTTCAACAAACGGCACTTAGGTTTTGAAAAGCTGCTCTGCAGGATGTTATCTTGGGGTTTCATATTTGTTACTTAATAGTTCTACATTAAAGACATAGCTTACAAGGGAAGACTTGTGCTCGATCGCTAATGGCACTGCTTTATTCCTGTGTTAGCTGTAGGTTGAGAAATATGATGCTGTTTGACACTGGGATGTAATAAGTATGCTAATCTGATACTTGATGAACAAGTTGCCCCCTTGAGAGCTCGTCAGACTCCCCAGCTTCAGCACAGTTGAAATTTTCAGTGCTACAAACACTTTACCCTCATTGCTAGGTATACAAGCTTGTATTGACCTACAGTACTATTACCTATTAGCTACTGTAATGTCAAATGCAATACAGTTCAGTCCTTGGTTTAATCTCAGATTAGTTTAACAGAAAAGTTTGGAAAACCCTGTAGGAAAACCTGTTTGCTTGCTAAGCGAACTTTTTGTCCACAATATGAGGAAAGTTGTGGTGTAATGGTGTTCAAGAGGTCCATAAGCAAAGATACAGCAGATGTAGGAGGTGCCTCTGCCAGTACTTGTTGGTGATAAGCCTAAAAGCTAATGGTTATGCCTTTCAATAAACAGAGTGGTACAGCAGTAATGAGCAGAAGAACAATTGGTACTGAAGCCTTGTCATCAACACTGTTTGTGTTTGGAACACAGTTAACTTCAGCATAGCTCAAGAGTGCTTGTGTGCATTGAATGCCACTTAAACAGCATTTGGTGCACTCTTGGAGCACATTTTGCCATTTAATTTCATCCAGAAATAATCAAGTTTGTACACTCCAAGATCACACTGTGATGGGACTCAAAGTACAGTTTAAAAACTAATTTTTAAAACATCGTCCTGTTTCAGACCACTAATGTAGACATACCCTGCAATGCTCCAGATCTGACCCAACTGATGGTTCATTTCCTGATATTTCAGTAAAAACATGATGAGATCTTTGATTTTGTTTCATTATTTTTTACTTATCTTCTTGATTTGTTTTGAAATGAAGACACCTTAAAATGTTTATATCATGTGGATTTCTCCATATAAAATCTACAGCCGTGTTTGCTTATGCTGTGGTGGCAGGGCTACATGGTGTGATATAGTGCTGTGGGTTAACCCTGTCTGATAACCTTCTTATTTTGATATTCCCACGCAGGTTTGTCAGTTTACTTTCTAACCTGTAAACAGCAGCAGGTTTACAGACTATTATTGTGATCTTCCATATTCTAGGCAAACTAGGGATGAAATCAGCTTAAATCTAAGTATTTTACAAAATACTGTTTTACTGAGCAACCTTGAGTCCTGGTAAGCACTGTAGCAGTAATTATTTTCGGTGGTAGCTGACTTCAGTATTGCTTTTACAATACATGAGAGCTCCTCAGTTCTGTTACCAGGCTTCAAGACAGTAGTAAACAAGTAAAATATACAGATTCTTGTTGCTGTTTGTCCTGTGTCTCTCAATGTTGTCAGCCCAATAATTCCTGGCTAAAAATTAGTTAAGAGTGCCTAATAACCTCAGGATTTGTTTCACTCTTCATTGTCACAAAGCATTTAGGTGTTAGACAGGCAGTTTTGATGTGTTCTCCAAAAAGGAGTTGAGGTTTTCTTCAACTCTTGCTCTAGTAACACCTATTTATGCACAAAGCCTGGAGCATCATTCTGATAGCTAAGTAAATTGTGCTTATTTGTTTCAAGGGTTATGATCCTAGATAACCATTTTTGGTTTAAAACACTCTCTGCCAATGGAATGACAAGTTCATTTCCATTGAAAACACTAGGATAATTCTCAGTGATTTAACAGCGAGTGCAGGATATTAGTTTTAGTACACATTATGGTTTCTGATGACTGCATAGGATCTTTGCATCATGGTTGCTGATGTTTTGGTATATTGCAGTTAATTCCAGTGGAACTCTGCTATTTGGGTGACCACATGTGAACATGCAAAACAAGCATCAGCTCTTCATAGGAATTTTTCAACTCTCCTGCATGCTTCTTATGGCACTTCTTAGCACCTGACTGTAGCAACACTACCCAAAAAACCAGCAAGATGCCAAATTCAGGGAAAACTAGCCAGGTCAACTGACTGGAGGATTCCTAACACTGCTTCTAGCAGGCACTTGAAAGATAGTCCTATGCTTAGTATCACTTTCCAATTACCACCACAGGCAAAATAGAGCTGACTTTGAAATAAAATTTGTTCCCAATTAATATAGTTGGCGGGTGAGAAAGAAAAAAACTTGAACGCCTTTCTCCCACTCCTCTTCTTCCCAAGTTTAACCTCTCTCCTTCGATCCCGACTCCTCTCCCTTCTCGCCTCCTTCTCGTGTGCAGCGCATTTTCTCCGCTGTTTTTCCCTGGCGCTCTGCCGTGCCGTGTTTTGCCCCTTCTTGAACACACTCCCCAGCCCTGCCCCGGCCGTGGGCTCAGCCGCGCCCTGCGGTGGGCGGCTGGATCCGGCTGGAACCGGCTGTGTCCGGCTGGGCCGGCCCGGCCTCCCCTCACGGGGCCGCCGCTGGAGCCAACGCCCCGTACAGCCATGTCTGGTGTGATGATCACCCGGCGGGCTTCCAAACGGGTCGTGGGGTTCACTGGGACCTGCTGGGGGTGGCCCACAGCTTTGAAGTCCAACAGGGGAATAGTTCGCGTTCCAGAGGCGTGTAGGACCTGGACACCAGGGCGGCCGGGCACTGCTGGGGAGAGGAGTTCTCAGGAGGCTGCACTCGGAACCCGAAATTCGGAATTTGTATTAAACCCCAGTCTTGCTCCTAGGAAAGGCTGTTGTATTTGCTGCTGGAGAATATCTGAGTCGTAGGCAACTCCTCGGCGTGTCCCCTCTCAACAACTCGGGATCTCTGGGCATGGAATTAGCCTGGCATTACCTTTCCTGCCCGCAGGTGGGGCCCTGCGCTTTCGGCAGGTGCCGTCGGTGGGGGCTGGCGGGAGGGAGGCGGTGCATCCCGGAGCCCTCCTCGGCCACGGAGCCCGAAAAGTACGCCCTCCGTGGGAAGGACCTGAAGGACAGACCCTGGTGCACTAACTTCAAAGCTCGAAGCACCAGATGCTCATTTTTAACAAGTGGCTACTTTTGGAGTCAGTGGCAACAAATAATATCAGAATGCAGTTTATCTGTAAAGCGTGGTTAATCTCTGAGCAGCTGACTGGAAGCATGTCTGCGAGCCACCTTGGAGTGCAGGGCAGAGAACAGCATATATATACACATTTCCAGCAGCCCCTTCCAGGCTTTGTTTCAGTGCTGATGTCTGTTGGAGTTTCTCATGCTGCAGCCTGTGCCTGTTCTCTCTTCTACTTCCACTATGGTCCTCTGAGGGCAGCCTGGTCCTGGCCTCTCTGCAGCTACATAATAGGTAGGTGAAGAGAGTAGCTAGATCCTTGGCACTTCCCTATTTCAGACTTTTATCAAAGGGCTAAAAGAAAAATTAGCACATTTCACAGTAAAGAAAATAAAGTGCCAATAGGTAGGAAAGTTGAAACTCAGTGATCTGAATCAGTATGTATACTGGGAATTAATAAACCAGAGGTATTTAGTTTTGTTAAAAACACTTTGCCTAAATTCCCACTGATGTGAGAAGCAGGAACTCAGAGGAGGAGGAGCTGAAGAACACGGATAATCAGCCACATGCCAGCTCCCAGCGTGCCACTGGCATGTGAAAATGCTAATGTGACCTTGGTGTACAGTGGAAATTTTCAGACAGCATTTTGTGTCTGACTCTGACAATGACCCAAGAACTACCTAGCTATAGGCATCATTTAAGCCTAATGCAGAACTGGGGACAATTTTCTAGTTGTGCTGCAGATTTGTGTTGCTTACCCTACAACTACTACTTTCCATTTAAAACCAATTTAAACACTGGAGCAGTACCATTTAGTCTCACGCCTGGAAACATCATCCAAGAGAAGGTGGAATGGACTGTTAGCCTTTCTGGCAAGAGAAAAGGAGCTTCACCTCATGGTTCAGCCTCAGATGCTAGAGCTTAGTACATATAGCTGGCTTAGTCCTGCCAGCCTACTTGGATACACGTTAGTTCAAGCAGAGAGTATCTTTCCACTCTCTTTCTCAAGGAAGTAGTTACCTTATTTAACTCTTGCTATTACTCGGCAGACAGTTTTGCTGCAGGAGAATGTTAGTCAAGGGGTAATGTGGGAGACAACTCTTCTGGGTTCCTTTGAAAATCTAATTTTAGCAATTATTTCTGAGAAAGTTCAGAATGGGTTGCACAGAAGCAGCTTNGCTTTTTTGCAAATAGTAGCAGTTGCTAAAATGAAGGCAGTGTAGGGCTGACGCTGGAGAACATTTATCTCCAGGATCTGGGGGTCATTTTTACTCTACATGACAGAGAGAGTAAGACTTCACTAGCTGGATAGTGTCTTGGCTGTCCTTGAAGCAAGAGGGATATCTTTTCAAAACAGGTAACTGAACTGTAGAGGTTTGGGCCCCAAAGATTGTTGTGTCTTTTCTGCTCACTCCAATACAGAAGATTAGGAATCTCCACATTCAGCAGTGAAACATATCCCCATTAACACCTTTCTAACACGAGTGTACGTACAGTATTTTATTATTACAACTTCATTACCTTGTGTATAAATACCACGGGCAGTTTCAGCATGGTTCTCAAGCACACCAAAGTCATCTTTCAATATTCGTGGTATGGCAAGGACAGTTCAGGTCTCTGTGTACATACGTGCAGTTTAACCTCTCACCATGCAGGCTGATGAAAAGAGGCTTATGTATCTGTAAGGGAGCTGTTGCCTTTGTGAACTGAGCGCTGAGGTCTATAGTGCTGCTAACCCGCTGGGCAAGATGAGCCAGATTCCTGTTCCATTATCAAACTTGAGTTGAGAACTTCCTCTTGAGAACAAGGGAACAAAATCACATGAAGGTTTGTATCTGACCCAATGCACTTATCTTTCCCCTCACTTTTTATTGTATCTTGTACCATATCTACAGTTTGTTCTGATTTTTTTTTTTCATTTGTAGTTTTTATGGAAATGTAACAACTATTGTGCACATGCAACTTACAAAACTGACTAAGGATGCAGAAATAAACCTGAAGTGAAGGTTTGGATTGTTAATAACTTCATCAGCTCTTTTCTGGAGCAAAACTCAGAAAAATCGTCCTGTAAACATTTTTCCTCTTGACTCAAGCTGGTTACAATCTTTCATACCTGTCAAACTTCTGTAGACAAAAGTCCAGCAACTGATGGAAGAAGAGAAAGTGCCCTCCATTCTCTCCAAGTCTCCTTTCCTCAGGAAATTAAATCAAACAGTTAAACACACATATTCATTTCAAGTTTTGAGGAAGACAAAATACTTGGCAGTTTCTTGCACTCTTACAGAATGCAGATGTAATCAAGAGAGAATCGGGAAATACAGCCAACAGAGTAAAATACAAAGAATAGAAGAGGAAAAAGCAGACCTGAGAAATGCATGTGAGAAGTGAATTACAGATCAATTAGATACAAAAATTGTTAGATAATTTTTTTTTTAATGCATATGATTTCAGTAAGAGAGACAAAGAAGGGTTTTCATCTCCCCTATCTTACAATACAAGCAATGAAAAGCAACATTTTCACAATAAGACAGTGGATCTCATTGTTAGATGATGTCATTGAGGCCAGGAATTTAAACGGATGAAAGTAGTATGAAGGATATAATGAACGTGGTGAAATCTTGAACGATACTGAACATTTAGGGGCTAAGCAGCTCTCTAGTGCTAAAATAGTAAACTTCGAAAGGCAGGTTATCCCAGTATTGATCACTGTGTGGTTTTATACCTTGCCTTGTAGGCTTGTACTGTCTAATTTGCATCTGCTTTTCTCTGAATTTGTACCATCTGCTCTTAGGAAATTGCCTTCTCCCTCATCATCAGCCCTGAGCCACCATCTGATGAAGCCTGACTTCACAGGCTTGATTGGCTTGATTAAAGTTTTTCCCGCCCCTATTCTTAGTAGTAAAAAATTAAAAGATTCTTTAAACCTAAGTTTAGATTATTAGTAGCGGATTTAGATTATTAGTAGTATTTAGATTATTAGTTTTAGTTGTAATAATGCACATTAAGTGAGAGTCCTAGAAAGACTCCCAGAACATAACAGATACCAAATAGAGGAAACATACACTTATACAAGTTTTTATCAAGAAATGGTGTAATTATAATACATGAGCTATTTAAGTTAAATATTTCACAATGGAATTTGTACTGCTAAGGGTATATTTCAGTTGTCTTTGAAACCTTGATCTTGCCTATTTTGTGCCCTGATAAATCAGCCCTTTGACCATGTAGAGATAGTTAGATCAATAAAGACTGAACAATCCAAATAACAATGTACTCTCCATTTAAACTCTCTCCTCACAGCACTACAGTGGGTGTAAATCAGAATTAGGGTTATTGTTTTCAGACTTTCCTGTGTCAGTGGTCCAGCTGAGAGCCAAAGAGCTCAGAGAAATATGTGTGAGTGTGACTACAGGCTTGGTTAACCCTGCTTTGCGCGATCAGTAAAGCTTCCTGCACAGAACCAGAGCAGTCACTGAAGGTTTGCAGCAAGTCTAGGCTTAAGTGATGCATGTAACTATTGTAACTAATAATGTGGACTTGTTGTAACTGTTAATAGTTGTAATATTGTAAAATATTGTAAAATATTTTGTAAAATATTGTAATATTGTAAAACTGTTAATAGTTGTTAATTGTTGTAACTATTAATGTAGACTGTAATTGTTTTTCTCACAGTGGTGGTGTGCTTCAGTTTAGGAGTGCAATAAGCATTTTGGGGAGAATCCTCCTACCCTTCTGTGTTTAATTCTTTGGTTGCAGTAGTGATGTGCCCTGTGCCCACCTCTGAGAAGATGCTGCAATCAGGCACGTAGATACATTTTGAGAAGATTTTGAACTTGCCTCATCTACAGCACAAGGAAGTGTGTCCACAGAGCACAGTGGGAAGTTGTCATGCCAGGGCATGGTATACTCACTAGTTAAAATCTGCCTTTGCCCAACCCCAGATCACTTAAGTGGCACCTGGGCCCCGTGCCTGCTGCCTGAATAGTCTTGGGTGTGGCTTAACAAATCATGTGTAAAAGAAACTTATTTTCTTTTCTGCTCTAGAGGTTTACAGAACACCTATTCAAGTTATAGATAGCAGCAACCTCATTGATACGATTACCTTCAGATTCCAAAGGTGCTTTGTAATTACATTATGAAGGGCTGTGCTGGAAGCAAAATAAAAAGAGAACAAGGGGGAAAGTCTTTCTGTCAAACAGGAATGTATAGAAGGGGAACAACAGTCAAATCTGGATGTGTCCATATTCAGCAAATCCAAAAAGCATCAGAATGCTTTGCTTGACCTCTCAGTCATCCCTGAGCCTTAAATTAGGGACCTCTCCCTCCCATTCTTCTTTGCCACCAAGCCTACTGCTGTACTTGGCAGCATCTGAGACTGCAGAGAGGATGAAGAGACTACAGTTACATGCATGCCCTTCTGTGGTCTCTGTTCCTGAACCAACTCCTGCACTCCAGTGCATGCCAGTATCAAATACCTCAAAAGCAGGAATAGATTAATCTTGATTCAGTAGTTCCTTCATGGATAGGTACAAACAAATGCTCCTTTCTTACTCAGCTGTCTGTGTATGTGCCCCATTCCTGCTGTAGCCACATCTGCATTACTGGTTTAGGCTCACGGGGACCATCGTGCCCATGCTTGGTACGGCATGCATTTACACGTTGTTCAGACCTTCCAAAATAGGGTATCTATGCTGCCAGCTGGGAACTGTTCTGGGCCTCCACTGGACTTCTGACCCATATTTAGGAATTTTCTGCAGGGTAGCCTGGTAGTAACTGGGTTTGACATAGAAACAATACAGAAATATGCATTTAATGTTATGCTTCACTCAGTACCTTATGAGAGAGCTAGAATTAGGCAAAGTGTAAAGAAGCACCATACAGTTGGGTTTTGCTGACAGCACGCATCTCTGAAGAACATAAATTACAAATTTGCAGGAAGCATCTAGGGGAAGTGCATCCTCTGGAAGAGACTGCCATCAATTTCCAGACAGAGAAACCATTACAAAACTCCAACTGTGAGGAAAAAGCTACCTGGAGACTTTTGTCCTGAGGTTCCCCATAGTGAGGTGCTGTGTTAGTATAGTCATGGCTTGAAACAGACAAATATAATTTTGGTAACAGTGTGGGTTCTGTGAACAGATCTTCAGATTAGTTGTACTAATGTCTGCTGTACAGATGTCTGCTGCAGGGGTGTAGAGCAATGCCCAACATCACATGCGCGTCTATGGTAGAGGAATGAGCCTTATCTTAGGACCCAAATCCCATTTTCCATTTGCTGTGCCATCCTTGTGTTTGTTCACATCCACTTTCAGTTTGGGGATTTTTAGCTGAAATACAGATAAAAAACCTGAAACAGTTACTTCTTGTGGGTAAGAAAATCATAGTTTATTTCATCTCTGAATATTAGCCATGTACATTCAATTAAAAAAAATAATACTTATTGCCTTGAGACATAGGGTGAGTTGTGACATAAACGGCTTACCTATTTTTTATATCAAGTAGGCTTGATACTGTATTTCAAAGTAATTTAGCCCTGTTATCCTGTAGTTTGGGTAACTTTTCTATGCCATACAGCAGCAAAAATTAAAACCTGCTAAACAATTAAATAAGCCTAGAAACGTAAGTTGGTTTTCTTTAAATTATTAATATTACCTTAAATATAAGCCAGAAAAATTGTATCGTTTTCTTAGTGTGTTTAAATGTCTTGCTGTTGTATTTGGGTAACATTCCCCCAAAATTCCAAGAGAACAGTTCGAATAGATGGCTAGCATAGAAACTACAAGGTTACCGTCATGGTATAGTCAAAGCAACAAACAAAGACTGTCTCTGCCTAGGGTGCCAATTTTTAGAGCCATACGTCTTTAAGCTGGATAGTGTCAGTTTAAGAGCATTGGGAGTTTTTTTGCTCTAATTGGGTATCGCTGGAAACTCCCCCAAGCTGCAGTTTAAACAGCCCTGGGGAACCTGTCTGTGCTGGGTGGAGTCTGAGTTAAGGTCAGAAGGTAAGTAAGAACTTACAAATTCCTTTTTCTTAAAGCGTTCCCATGACTTTCTTAAAGTGTAACTGCTTCTAAGATTTTTAGGGCATCTGCTGGTGTAATGTAAATTCTCTTTTCTCCTTTGTCTGTGTGCCAGGTAGACTAAAAATGGCTTAATAGTTATTCACCAGCTGGAAGCTGCAGGAGAGAAAATGTCAGAAAAAGATGTGTTTTAACCAGGAAGTGAATTCTGTGGTGCAGTCTCGAGCTGACCAGGACAGCCATGAAACAGACAAGGGGACAAAGTGCAAACTTCTAGCACTGTGTTGGTTTCTTCTAGGTTGGAGCAGGAAAGCTGGCCCATGGGATATGCTGGACTCTGATCCCAGCTCCAGGGCTAAAGAGCACTTAATGCTGAGGGCTGCTGTTTCTGGAAGACAACGGTCTCTTAATTGTTCTTGCATCCCTGAGATGCATGCTCAGAGAAATTTCGGACAGGTGTGTTACTAAGGCTCACAAGGCAATAGGAAATATGATAGAAATACGGATTTTAGAAAAAAACAATTTAAAAAAATGGTATATAGTCAAATTCTGTGTTGAGGTCTTTGCTAGATATCAGGGTAGTGTATGCAAGATGCAATTACTTATTTGGCTTCAGCATAAATTCATGACATGAACCAGTTCTTCAGCAGTGTCTGGGTTAGTGCAGTCGTCCCCAAATGCCCTGAGTAGTGATGTATTTTGGCTATGGGAATCAGGTGTTACTTAAGTAAAATTAGAAGGTTTTGCATGTCTGTTCTCCACCTTCCCTGGACATTTGGCAGTTTGTACCTTTTGCAAGAGTCAATTTTCTTCAGCAGCAGCAGTCAGACATAGCTTTTCAGGAGCAAGCAACACAAGTCAGATCATTGGACTGCTTGTAAGCCCGGTGGTTTGTACTGCTGTTGTGCAATATAAGTTAGACCATCTCCTATCTCTTTTTTGTCCTTCTGCTGTATGGTGTGGCTGATGAATGATAGCACATTTCTCTGGCAGTTGTACAGCTTTAACAGTTCAGTAATTAATGGAGCATTTGATATTTTACTTCCACTAGAAGTCATAAATCCACACAGCTTCCATAGCTGCCCAGTGGCGTGGCATGTCATACTCCAAATGCATATTGAGAATCAGCATAAGTATTTACAGTCTCTTCTTGGAACAGCTGATAGGCCTTTGTTAATGCAATTAATTCAGCTGCTTGTTTGCTCAGCTTTGGACTGAGTGGTGAAGCTTCCACTGCTTCATACACTGTAGTTACTCAATAACCTGTATTCCATTTGCTGCTCAGATAATATGACCACCCACAAATAACTATTCCAGATTGGGATTTAGAAACAGTGCGTCCTGTTAAATCTGCTTGAGCCTTTTAGGCTTCATGGGTGGTTACTACACAGCCATGATGCCATTCCTTCCCCAGGTGAAAGGAGTAGTGTAGTGGGATTCAGCATGTTACTTACTATTGCAGAGGCTATTCCTTGCCCTTCTTGTGCGAACAAGGTAGAAGGTTTACCAGAGTCTGGCAGTTCCAGGGCAAGTGCAGCTAGCTTCAAAATCTTGAATATCTACCTTGTGTGTTGCCCAGTGATCATCATCTTAGGTTATCAGTATCGGATTTTTCTATTTCCTTGAAAGATCTGTCTGGGGGTGGCAGAATCCTACAGCCCCTGAAAAGGGTTTGTTTTGAGTAGCTGGTCTTGGAAGATCTTGAATTATTTTAATATTATTTTCAGACAATATCTACTCCTCTTACTGAAGAATGTAACACAGATATTCTATACTTCTCTTACACAAATTGTAACTTTTATAGAAAGGCCCAATGATCGTTTTTAATTAAAGCAAACAGTAAGGAATGGGTGACAGCTATACAAGACTACTTGGCTACTAATAAAGCATCAACATATTCTATCAAAAGTGGATCAACTTTTTTAAACAGTGCATCCTGAAAATCTTTTAGGAAAACTAGAAAAATAGTGGAGATCTGAGCAAAATCCTTAGGCCTTGTCTCTGTAGGCTGTATCTTCCCCCAAATAAATGCAAAAAGGTGTTGAGAAGCTGGATGAATAGGTTTTCTTTCTTAAGGTAGAAGTTGCCCAGTTTCTAGTAAGTTGAGGGTGTATCTTCTGATCTTTAGGGAATCTCAGGTGTCAGTACTCACAGGGGAATGAGCAACTAAACTGAGCCCACTGGACAAGACTCAGGTCCAGGCCCACTAACTGAAAGTAGCTGCCTGTATACGAGCTACAGGTGTCAGGTCCCTGTATAGTCAGTGGAGATGCATTCAGTGGATCTAAAGATTGAGGTGACCTTTAACCAAAACCTAAGAGGAGTTTTTTGGGTTGTTTTTTTTTTTGTTGGTTTGTTTTGGGTTTTTTTCCTGTGTTGGAAGCTTAAGGTAACTGAAATTCGCTCAGAGCTGTCAGAGTTACTTTTAATTTAAAAAAAAAAAAGGATCTTATGACAAGTTTTCATTCTATGTTTGTCATTGCTCTTCTTGCATAATTTAATGCCACATAGAATCTCTTGTTCATGTAAAATAAAAAAAAATGATACCTGAGGCTTCTTACTCCTTCCACTCTTCTGCAAACAAAAGATAATATTTCCAGGAGGATTAAGTTTCATATACTTGGTATTTCAGTCGTTGGCTTTTTTAGTTAAAGGAAAAGTCTTACTGTATGTTTCTGTGCATTACATGTTGGGGCAATGTGTGTTGAAATGATACAGATGCAACATAACTGAAAAGTATGATAATGAAAGAAGCACTAGCTAGTTGTTGTGAACTATATTGATAAGCTGTCCTACAGTGAAAACTAGTCACACAAGATGCAGAAACCAAAAAAAACCACTGTCCCTAGAGCCAAACATTGTAATTAGGAACACCTAGTCACACTTTAAAACTGAACATACTTTTTTCCTTAATGTGTATTTGGATTATATTTACTAAATTACCCCAAATATCCCTATTTATTCTAGTAACATGTCTAAGTTCTTACTGGAATTGCTTAAGGGAGAACCCTCAACCTTGTTTCTTCAAGTTTTGGCAAAATATGTTCCAAATGTATGTTATTTTACGAACACTTACAAAGCACTGTGACTTCAAGAAAACATATCACTAGAATGTACTGGGCCTGATTCGAATAAGAAATGTCAAGTGGGTGCAAGGTGTTACAGATGTAATGTTGCAGCTTTGGCTTTTAACTCTGGGAAACTGGAGTCATCTGGAATTTTTTTTAAGTGAGGCACTCATAGCCATTAGGATATCTATTTTAAAGGGGTTTTTTTCCTTCCGATCATCAGTGTATGATACAGGCATCTTTGTGAAGGGGAATGCTAGTCATGTTCTTTAGTAATTGGGGCATGAAGCACAGAATAATTAAGGCCTGGGTGCAGAAATTCTTCTGCCCATGTGTGAGCACTGCCAGTCCGGCTGGTTGTCCCTGCGCATGAAGCGGCTCGGTACAAACGCGCCGTCTCTGCCGCGCGCTCTGGGAGAGCCACAGCTACAGCAAAGCATCGGCAGCCTCGACGTGCCAGTCCCCTGGACACGCAGGGCCCCTGTGCCCCGGGGGACACTTCTGAGGGCACCTGAAGCCAGTGCAGCTAGGTTCCACGTCTGGCTTCAAGGCTGCCATAAGCAGCAAGGAAACGGGCTGTGGCCATGCAGGATGGCCAAAGAAGCTCATTCTGTTTCATGGAGTAAGGGGACTATCAACAAATCATTTGCCCCTATTTGAGGAAAGAAATGGAATGCAAGTGAAACTGCACAGTGCACATAGGCAAACAAAGCAAGATGAATTTCAGATTACTGCTAAAACATATTTTCCTTTCCCTCTTTTAATCTTTTCAATGATGACGGCAATGAGGCTAAGTGAGTAACTTCCCTGAGGATGTGGTAGGATTTTCAGTGGCTTTGTATAATTGTCTTCATAGGCAGCAGTGTTCCCCCTGTAGCTAGGGACTCATACCACTTGTTTAAACATGCTTGTGTTTGCTTGCAATCATAAGAAACCTCCTTGGCAGCACTGGGGAAGGCTTTACAGATTCAGGTGTTTTTCCTCTCCTGCCACTGGCTGTGTGGTGTCACTGGTCTGTCTCTCATTTTATGTTTTGAACCAAATGAAGTTTAAACTTCAACAGGCATAGTGAGAATAAAAGGTGCTATTTCCCCTCAAAATAACGGTGCTTACAGCAGTTTTATGAGATACTGTTTTCTGCTTAATATCTTTCAGGGAACCAGAAGATCAGGAACATGTCGGGGAAGCCCAGGCTTACCTACTTAAATGGAAGGGGCCGGATGGAGCCTGTACGATGGCTGTTGGCAGCAGCTGGTGTGGAGGTTGGTTGACATTTTCAGTAGAGTGTTACGGACTGGTGTTCTCAACTTTTGTCAGTGAGGGACAATTTAACATGCAGGTGGAGGGTAAAAGCTGCATGAGGGTGGCTAAATTCATCTGTACAGTAGCACTGCATGTTTGTAAATACCTTGTTCCATGGTTGATACCTGGGATGCAAAACTCATTGGCATTTAGAGTTTATTAGAAGTAGTATCAATCTCCTGAAGTAATTAATTATAGTGGGACAAAATGGAGATTTATTTAAAGGGCCTTTATTAATTACAAGTTTTGTAACTGTGCTAAACCTCCTTAACTCAGTCTTACTAAGTTTGCAGTTACAACGTGTGTAAGCTGGGGTGGGGTTAGAAATATTTGATGTACCTTGTGCTTCCCTTGGCACTGGCACCAACTTGTCTTGTTTCTGTAGATGCCTGCACTCTGTTTCTGCTTGCTTTTGGGTTATTTCTGAATTAGCGCGCTGATGCAGAAGTGGCCAGGCCCTCCTTCTGCTCCCCATCAGCTGTCAGGGTGTGTGTGGGATCCTCAGGACATCTGTACCCAAACAGTGTGGTTGAAGATCTGGCCTGTTACTTTTTGCTTGACTCAGTAATTCTGTGCATGGTTATGGGCTATCACTTAACGGAAGAAAAATGTTCAAATACAGCAGTGTGACACTTCTCTCACTCCTTTTTCAGTTTGAAGAGGTGTATTTGGAAACAAAAGAGCAGTATGACAAGTTAATCAAAGGTAAGAATCCTGACACCTGAAGTTTAGTCCTTCAAAATACTTGTCCAGCCTAACTAAATTTGTGGCTCGAAAATCGTTTATTTAAACCAGTGGAAACTTCTAGGTGCACATCTTGAATACTGCAATACTAGTTTTGAGTAGCCTGTTATTTCCAGTGCCAAATAGTAGCTGCTATAAGCTAAAAGCCAGAGCATCTGTGATTGTGTTTAGTACATTAAGCAGGCAAACACTTCTATTTAATACAACTTACTTAACTATGCTGTTGAATTGTCAGCATGGTACATGGCACTATTTTGTTCCAGGGCAAATAGAGCCTGAGATGTGAAGCTCCTCCTAGTTAAAAAGCATGGAACCAGGAGGGAGACCTGTGGAAAGCCTGACATGGTCAAAGCAGCATACCACAAAGATTTCATGCCAACCTTGGGAGCAAGACCAGTTCTTCCCACACACCAGTGAAGACCCCTAGCCACTGTCTTTAATATCTGGTCAGAAGAAATCCAGTAGTGAACCCCTCTATGGACACTCTGAAAGGAGAAGACCTTCCTGCCAGGGTGGGGAAGGAATTGGGACTGTGAGGAGCAGTAGAGGGTGCACATGCTCCACAGTTTACCTGCTGCCCAAGACACCTGAGAGAAACCTCAGAGCAGGCTGAGCGTGCCAAGCCATGCAAGGAGACTTGGAAGAGGACTCGCCTGCCTTATGGCTGACCTCAGAAGGAAAAAGCTGTGTCTAAAGAAATTCCGGCAGGGAAAACTAAAATGAACAAAAATAAAATAGAAGTGGTATTAAGTAGATCAGAATTAAATTTGCTGGTCCAGTTGGCCGGGACTCTTACAATGTGGAAGGACAGTGCAGTGCACACAAACCAATTATAGCTCTAAATGTAAGAGAACATGTAGTGAAAGCCCAAGTCTGTAAATCCTTCACAAGAATAGGTTATCTAGAAAGAGTGATACTGTAACCAGGATTGTATCTGAGCTTATTAATATCCAGAGAGAATTAAATGGTGGTGAAAAGGATAGGGAAGTTTTATAAAGAAGATCAAGTGTTTTATGTCTATATATTGGGGTTAAGATGGTGAGAACACAAAGAGAAAAGGTGTGGTTTAATAGAATGGGTTGAAGAAAGATAGATAAATTAGTCATCCTGATAAAGGGACCTCTGAAATGTTGCCACTTGTGCAGGGCAGGACTCAACAGGAGTAACTCCACATTACTCCTCCCTTAAACTTTTTTTCTCTCCCTACTAATATGCTTTTTGACAGGGTTTCCTGTGTTCAGACACTACCACATCGTTAAGACTGGCCCAGGCATGACTTTGGCCCATGCCAGCTGACAATCCTCCAAGCAGTGCCCCAGCAGTGTCAGGATGATGCCTGGGCCAGGGGCTGTTCCCAACAGGCAGCTTGCAGACAGACAGCTGTTTCGGAGGCAAAGAGAGTTAAATAGCTTTGGCCTGGGCAGACCTGTACCTATTGGCCTGAGGGGTGACTAACCTGGCACAATCTGTGCAGCCAAAGGTTGCCCAAGTTGCTACCTGGGTATCAACGAGCTCTGCTGGTTGGTTACAAATAACAGGTGATTGATTTTTAATGTGTGCGCCACAGACCACCTTTGGACTGTACAATACAATCCCTGAAATTACTGGCAAATTCCTTTTAATCCTGAATGTGTATTCTGTGCTGTGCTTATGTGAAGTGGTTCTCCCTGCAAAACAAGGGAGGAGAGGCAGTCCAGTAATGATTTTAAGAGGGACTCCTCTCTTCTGTAGGTAAGAAACAAATGGTGTATTCAGTTCAGTTATATTTGCTGTATTGCTTTTTGTCAAGGGCCAGAAAGACAAATTTCATTTTTCACTTCACATCTTTCTGCTGAAAAATATCCTTCCAGATCTATTCGTTTTCCCATTGTGTTGTTTCTGCTAGATATATACCAAGTAACGTTTTTTCCTTAAGATGCAGAGGTGTGTTCTGGAAAGACAAGAACACACATGATCTTTCTGTGAATGTTTACAAGAAACAAATACAGGCTATTTGTTGCTGCAGAGAGAACTAATCTTTGGATTTTATCTGTAAATTAATAATACAGAATGAGTGAAGAATCTTTGTTAATTCTAGCCTAGCAAGGTATTTTAACAGCTGTATTTTAACAGCTCTGGAGAAAAAGGCAAGCAGATGTCAGAATGAACCTTTATATCTGAAAAAAGGATTCACCAAAATTGGGCAATTAAAAGAAATCATTAACTTTGAGCAATGCAAGTGGCAGCTGCCTGTTTGGATTTGGAGTTCTGCTGTGATTATAAACAGGGCAGGATTGTTCTCTGGATGCCCTTAGTGTGTAAATGGAGGAGGGAGTGTCTCCAAAAACAGTGAATTAGTCCAGCAGAAAACTGGTCTAGAATAGCCTTTGCAATGCTAAATCTCTGTGTCTGCTTAGCTCTCAGAGCTGCCTCACTGAAAGCTCAGACAATTGCTCCAACCATCACCGGCAGAACTACAAAGATGTTTCTAAATAGGCCTAAGTTGTTGTAGAGTTACACTGAGGCTAGGCCTGTAAAATCCATGGGGACTCTGAAACTCTGGTCCTGGAGTGACTGCGTGAAACTTACTCCAACACCAACAGCTATCACTGGCTCTACCTCTAGCTCTGTAGCTTCAGGATGCTTAAAGTGGCCTGACCCTTTCCTGTATTCCAGCAGCTTGGCCTTCCTGCACTACTACTCATGTGTATGTCCCTGACAGGGAATTGATCTGCATTCAGAAGAATTGGATTTTTTTTAAAGTTCAGATTTACCACATATCTTTATTCTCCTCCTATTCCTTGGGTTGGAAGTGCTGGTTCAGGCTTTTCCTGCCAGCATGAGGCAGGCTCCAGAAGTGTGGAGGTACAGGCAGGGCCAGCTCCCACCAGCTGGTGAAGCTCTGGCAATGCTGTCAAGCCCAGGGCCCAGCTGCACTGTGGTGACCTCACTACAGGAGTGTGATGCAGGCTATTTGATCTTCCCTACAATGTTAGCTGGGTGCAGTGAGTTTTACAGTTAGAGCAAGACATCAGTGGTTTCCTACACTGCAAGAGAAATGTGCTCAGTGCCTTGCTCTCCTGTACAGCTTGCAGTCTAGGAGGAACTAACAGGCTTTCCTTCACCTTTCCACCCTAGATGGATTCCTGCTCTTCCAGCAAGTGCCCCTGGTTGAGATCGATGGGATGAAGATGGTGCAGACCAGAGCCATCCTGAGCTACATAGCAGGGAAATACAATCTCTATGGGAAAGACTTGAAGGAGAGAGCCCTGTATGTAACACCTCCTATCACTTACAGAGCAGTCTCTTATATGATAGCTACATTATATAAACCAAATTCAATCCTGTAAATCCAGTATAAAGGCATCAAAAAGGCTAACAATAAGTTTTAACCACTGCTTCTGAAATGCTCCTAAACAGAAGCAGGCTTTTATTCCTTTTGAAAAACATTCAGGTTTAGTTCATGCTTAGTTTTGGCTGTGAAAATTGGCACTATGTTGATGATACAAAATTCTTGTAAGTTGCCTTAGTTAATTGGAAAACAGATTAAATAACTTACATGCTTTTTTCTACCATCTTTCTCTGACCAATAGGATTGACATGTATGTGGAGGGAATAGCAGATCTGATGCAAATGATTTTGATGTTTCCTTTCTCTCCACCTGATGCAAAGGAGAAAAATCTTGACTCAATTAAGGAGAGGGCCACTAACAGGTACTTTCCAGTCTTTGAAAAGGTAAGTGACAGCAAGTATGTGTCTATCAAACTTGCTATTATCCAGAAAGTTTCTGCAAAATAAGAAGGTGTTTGTAGTGTAGGTCAGTTCCCAATCCTCAGCTTTCTTGACTGTCTCAAAGAAGGAGAAATACAGCATCACATATTCCTCTCTTTGTTGGCTTGTGTTGTCAGGGCTGTGGTATTTGAGTATTTGCAAAGCAATATGTTCTCAGCTGTACAGAAAAACTTCTCACTAAAGTGAAAGCAAGCACGTGTGATTATTTTTCTTGAAGGAACAGTTCTATACCTAGATTTGTTTAGAGCCCACCTCTCTGCCATGCTTAATTTCATTTGGAAAAGTTTCACTAGAGGAATGCAAAAATCCCATGCAAATAAATCAGAGATTAGGAGTACTTTAGTAAAACAACATTCATAGATTTATAAAACAACAAACCCAACCCATATGATTCATGCATCTGGCAATATTTCCCACTTTTGTAATATTTATCTAATTTTGTGGAAAAACAACAAAAGCTGAACATCACAGCAGTTCTTGACACTAAAATAACCTGTTCCCAAAGGCAGGGATTTTCTTTACTTAGCTGTTGAAATTCTGCATTTCTAAGTTTGCTTCCTGATACCAACATTGGACATCACTTTACATGAAGCATCTAAATGGGAGTTCTATTAATTCCTTAAATTACTTGTTACTTCTTCCATTATCCCTATTTCTAATACTAGGACTGTTACTAGTCTACTTAAGCATGTGGTTGTGTTTCTGTTCCCGGTGCCAATCATCATTCATCATTACTGAGTGACCAAAGTTTGTAGTCTATGTACTAGAACATTAAATGAACAAAACTTCGGTTTTTTTCCAGCAACAGTGAAATTATTTAGGCTCAGCTTCAGCTGAAATTTCAGATAGAATTTCTGCTCAGCTCTGCAGCTATGCTGTGAGGCTTAGCTGCCAAGGATGCCCATATACCCCAGTCTCATCTGCAGCCTATGTTTTCTTGTCTACTCCAGGTTTTGAAACAACATGGTCAAGACTTTCTTGTGGGCAACAAATTCAGCTGGGCAGATGTTCAGCTAATGGAAGCCATTTTAGCAGTGGAGGAGAAAGTTCCTGCTGTGCTCTCCGGGTTTCCTCAGTTGCAGGTAATTTCATTACTGAGAATGCTGTATTCAGGAGCTGGATTTTTTTTATGAAGTGATCATCTCCCCAGGCTGAGTAAATCACATTTTTGTGGCCGGAGTTTCTCTCTTGTTCTGTTTTTAATTTTTTTTTTTTTTTCAGGTGTTTAAAACCAAAATGAGCAATATGCCTACAATTAAGAAGTTCCTGCAGCCTGGCAGCCCAAGGAAACCCCCACCAGATGCCCATTATGTAGAAACTGTGCTGAAGGTTTTTAAGAAATGAAAGCCTTGCCACCTCTGGTGAGACTCAAAATGCTGGGAGAGCAGGGGAAAGCAGAGCAGCAATCCCAAATCCTAAACCAAAGGAGAAGGAAGCTCAGTAAATTAGTATTGTTTTAGTTAAAAGCAGTGCTAGAAAAATAAAGCAACCCATACCAGGAATAAAGCATTCTATTATACTGGCAATGTGACAGCATCTTTGTCTTTATTTATATCAAATGCTTGGCAAAACATGAAAACAAAGGTGTATGGAGGCAAAGAACTATTTGTACGGTAGGGAATTTATTAATATGGAGAAAGAACAATGCATTGTTAGTATTGTCAGAATGTAACTTGTTGAAGAAGATATTACCTACATGAAAAGAAGCTCATAGTAAGACTTGTGGAAGAGACGAAAGAGAAGACTAGCAGCATCACTTACCCTTTAAAGAAATAGACTTGTTGCAAATTTCCATTCTTAAATTTAAAGCTTGTGCGTGAATTGGATTTTTAAGGTATCTCAGCAAAGTTTTTGCAAAACTGATTATTTTTCTCTATAATCAAGTATTTCAAACCTTGTGTAGGATCATACCAGCTACTCACAAGCAGGTTACAAATTCATTACCTCTTGAGAGCAAAGTGTCATGAAAAAAGGTACAATCTGTTTTGCAGACTCTGGCAAGGCAGAGGGGGTTTATTTCTACACATTTAGGACAGAACACAGAGCAACAGATACTCAGGTTCCATTAAATTTCAAATAAAAATATTTACAGCAGACAGTAACAGCCTTGTGAAGTGGACTGATGCAACAGAGAAGCAGCTGCCTAGAAGGAAACTGTGTTCCAACAACTGTCAGTAACCAAATCTGATGCTTAATATTCTATGACATGAGTGAAGAAAAAATGTAATTAGAAAAAATATGGGAAAATGAACCTGAGGGAGAAAACAGAAGAATACCATTTCCCAAAATAGCTCAGTGAAGTGACATTTCCAAAAGTCAGGTTAGGAGACTGACTGTGTTGGGCTTAGTTGCCTGAAATCTCAATGGATACTCATGACAGGACAAGAAATGTCAGTGTTGGGATAATTCACCCTCTGAAGAGTTGTGCTCCTCTCCCCTACCTCTAAGGGAAGGCTGAAAGGACTGGCTTCATCTAAACTTTTAACTACCTCAATTGAGAAAAAATAATTTTGAGTAGTTCAGCTATAACTCAAGAGCATGCTGAGGGATTCCTCCTGAATTTCGACCTGTTGGAAGGAGAGTAGAGAGCTAGACCACATATAAGTGTCTACAAAGTTAGGTGAGATGAGTTTTCCCAAGTTGTCTACACTATCATTAACTTTCAGGTTTGAACTCATGTTTTCCTACAGTGCAGTTCCTAGACCCAGGATGTCTCCTAGAGTTTATCATGTCCAGGCCTACAAATGGTGAAGCCAGACAAGCTACCTAAGAGTGAGTTTGGGTTTGTGAAACACCACCAGATGCACCTTGGTGCACATGTCGACACATGGAAAGCTTCAATCTCCCACATTATCCTAGATTCTGCATCATAAGTCATATATGTCCAAAAATGTGGGAAACTCTGACACTCTCCAGCGGTGTCAGAGGCTGGACAGGAGACCTTCCCAAAATGTAAGGAGTGGACAGAGGGACATAGAGCACTAACCAGAAGGGGGGAGCTACAGCAGGTGCTTTCAGTTAGGGGTCCTTTTATGTAAAGTCTGGCTGTCCTTACGAGCCATATGGGTTACAGAGTGTTCCACCTGGGGACTAGACACCTCCTAAAAGACCATTGCAGTGCTGTCTCTTTTGATGCCTTGTCCTTCTGTGGTTCTAGTTCTAAATAAATTATTAAGCATATTTTATTGTCAAGCATGAAACATATCAATGTAACAGGTACCAACATGGAGGACTGATAGAATGAGGATAATTTTTAGCTTCCAAGCAATGATGTATATGTACAGGAAGGACCTGAAGGAGACAGCCCCCTGTAGTGTATCTGCAGCTGATGGCTACAACAATATTAACCACATAGATTAGATAGGCAAGATGGTGCATGGGGGTTTATGGCCTACTGACTTTTTCAAATCAATACAGTTGTCCAAAGAAAGCAGTCAGGAGTGCAGAGGGCAGTTTGCCTTCTGATGCCACACTTCATTTACTGTCTCTTCTAGTTGTCTTTGGTGTGTATTTTCACTGAGTCAAATTCAGGGAAACATTTTTGACAGACCAAAACAAAACAAAAAAAGCCCTACCCAGATGTCCAGAGATGAAGTTCAGCAGAGGTGGCCTGAAGGAATACACCCTAAGCAGGGCTTAGAAGCTTGTGATTTGAGCTGAATTAGTTGATGTGACTTATGGAAGGTGGCAATGTGTTAAAATTAAAAAAACATAAAATAATAGAATAAAAGTGTGATTAGACTAGCAGTATTCTTTTAAACTGAGTGAGCTT
>VZRO01003921.1:436822-522607 GCA_013397915.1 Daphoenositta chrysoptera | reverse complement strand
ATGCCCACGGCGCTGGTCTCTTCTTTCCGAATGCCCTTGATGAATTTGCAAGTCATCAGCAGGAGAACAAAGGACAGGGATGAGAGGGAAGTTCCATTGGGTGCTGCGAGCGCGGTGCTGGGCTGAGCAGCGACAGCAGGCCTAGCCCAGGTGGGTTTGTCAGTACATTTTTCAATAGGGTCTTAAATGTATACGTTAATGAAAATGCAAAAACTGAAGATGTATAAATTGTGGAAGCTAGTCTGCATGTTACAAACTGTTTTTTACTTAGTTAAGCTTAATCAATGTTCCTTAAAACAATTACTGGCTTGGCTCTCCATGTATCTCATTTGTCTTGGACTAGATAAATCAATTATGCATGTCTTAAGCTTTTACATAATCTATGAAGATATCGTTTCCCCAGGTAGGGCATATTTGTCTTCATTTTTTAAAGGTAGTACTTACATATTCTGTCCCCTTGGTTTCTCACAATTTGCATGTTTAACTGTTTATCTTTTTTTCTCTGACCTGAGTTTAAATGGACTATATGTTTATAATTTTTTATAATTGGAGACTGAGGGTCTGTATTGATTTTGCACAGCCTGGTTTTTGGTAACGAGGGGGCACAGAGGTGGCTTCTGTGAGAAGCTGCCAGAAGCTTCCACCATGTCCGGCAGAGCCAATCCCTGGTGACTCTGAAGATGGTACATGCTGCTGGCCAAGGCTGGGCCAATTAGAGAGGTTGGTAACGCCTCTGTGATAACATGTTTAAGAAAAAAATCAAATCAAAGGGTGTTGCAGTGCATTACGGCCAGTTCCATGGCCAGCAATATCATATCCCTGTACCGGCCACTGCCATCTCCCCACTTTCTCCCCTGTGTTTGGTTTCTCTCTTGGGGGAGTTCTGTCTCCCTCAATCCCTTGTTGGCGCACACTGTCTCTCCCCTCCCACGGTATTCCCAGTTGGGTTGTAGCCTTGCTCGCCTGAATTCAAACCCTACATCCCTGCATCATTGGCTGTATCATGTTCTCCCCTCCCACTCTGTAAGGGATACAATACCTGGGTNTCCCTGCATCATTGGCTGTATCATGTTCTCCCCTCCCACTCTGTAAGGGATAAAATACCTGGGTAATGGCCCCTCGGGGCTTCTCCGTGTCATCTCAAAATGGAATAAGCCTTTTCCTGCTTCCCCACGAAGAAGTCCTTCTGCCTTGTTCCTACCTCCTTGTGCACCTGTACCACCGGTGGGTTAGGCAAAACTGTGCTGGAACCTCACCTACCCTCCCACATCCCTGCACGCTGCCTCCATCACCCCCTCCCTTGCGGGCAGATGCCCGGCACTTGTAGTCACCTTGCTAGCTGGACAGCTAGTGCCACGGCAAAAGGGTACACAGTTTTTCTTCTAGCCAGAGAAGAGGAGGAGGTGAGAACATGTGAGGGAAACAACACAGAGACACCAGGCTCAGTGGAGAAGGAGGGCGAGGAGGAGCTCCAGGCGCCAGAGCCGAGATTCCTCTGCAGGCCGTGGTGCTGACCATGGTGAAGCCGTTGTGCCCCTGCAGCCCCTGGGGGTCCACAGGGATGCAGAGATCCACCCGCAGTCCATGGGAATCCACGGGGATGCAGAGATCCACACGCAGCCCCTGGGGATCCACCGGGGATGCAGAGATCCACCCGCAGTCCCTGGGGATCCACGGGGGATGCAGAGATTCACCCGCAGCCCCTGGGGATCCACGGGGGATGCAGAGACCCACCCGCAGCCCGTGGGGATCCACGGGGGATGCAGAGATCCACCCGCAGCCCCTGGGGATCCACGGGGGATGCAGAGATCCACCCGCAGCCCGTGGGGATCCACGGGGGATGCAGAGATCCACCCGCAGCCCCTGGCGATCCACGGGGGATGCAGAGATCCACCCACAGCCGCTGGGGGAGGTGCTCACGCCGGAGCGGGTGGATGCCTGGACCAGGCTGTGCTCCACTGGGAGACCCGGTGGAGAGAGTGGGCCCTTGCTTCCAGGCTGGAGCAGCCTGTCCTTGGAGGACTGCACCCCATGGAAGAGTGACCCACGCCACAGCAGTTTCGGGAGGACTGCGTGCCCGTGGGGGGAGCTCACGTTGCAGCAGGTTTGGCAGGACTGCTGCCTGTGAGATTAGAACCAGGCTGGAGAAGTGCACAGAGTCTCCCATGGGAAGGGACCCTACAGTCTCAGAGGGGAAGGACTCCTCCTATACACGGGGGAAAGAGTTAAGGGAGGCTTGTTAGAAGCTGCTTGCCAAAATAGTTAAAGGGGGCTTGCTAGAAACTGCTAAGCAGTATGTATCGCTTGCTCAACATGTATTGTGCTTGCCAAAGCAGAACAGGAGGATGCAAGACCATTGATAAAGGGAAGTCTGCTTTAACCTAGTTCCTGTTCTCTGGATCCCTACATTGGCCAAAGTTGTCCCTGAAGTTTGGACAATGACCAAGGGACCAGGGAGCATGCGCAAGGAGGCAAGGTGAAAAGTTCAATCCTGAGGAAGACTCATTTACTTTATCCTGAGACCCCAGCCCGTGACCACCAGGAGGCACTGTGCAGGCGCAAAGCATATGGAAATGACTTTTAAGCTGGTTATATTACAAAGCAGGGATAGGTCATGAATATGTATAGGCGCATTGGGAAACAATGCATATGTAACACTTTAGGAGATAAATATAGAGATAGCACTACTAACATGCCTTTGGAGGAGCGATCCCCCATGCACCTCAGAGCTAAATAAACATACCTACTTTACAACTTTAAGGAGTTGTGGATACCTACTTTACAACTTTAATGGGTTGTGGAGTCTATCCTCCCATCACCTCTCGTAAGAAAATCTCAGTGATGAACTGACCCCACCCGCCATGCCCTGTCTTCCTGCACTGTTGGTGGGAAGGAAGGAGGGGCTGGGGGGAAAAAGGTATTTTTCAGGGCTTATTTTATTTCTCATTATCCTCCTCTGATTCTGTTAGTAATAAATTCACTTTGTAACTTTCAGTTGAGCCTGTTTTGCCCTTGAAGTCTTTCTCCCGGTCCTTATCTCAACTCATGAACCCTTCATTGAATTTTTTCTCTCCACTGCCCAGCTGTGGCAAGGGAGGGTGAATGAGTGACTCTCGTGGGTGCCTGGCATTGGGCCATTGTCAAACCACGATGGGGTCCTAAGTACAAAAGCACTTACATTTCTAATCTGCCTGTTCATCTGTTTACACAAATAATGCCTGTTTTGGAAAGCAAAGTGAAGCTGGTGCATTAGACCTGTTTCCTGTTGTTAAAAGTGTGAGAGATGTTTTGCAAGTATTCATCTTACAGTTGCTGAAACACTATTTAAAATATGACACACCATTCACCCCTTTATTGTTGGAAAACTGATTACTTGACCCTTGCTGCCCTCCTCCTGCCTGCCTTCCCCTGCCATTGCCAGTCTTGCCATCAGCACCAAGCTCAGGCACCTGTGCATGAATATTAGAGTAAAAATAGTACTGGAGTTGTTGTCCACAAGGACAAGTTTATTTGCTAGCATTAGTAAGAATACTGAATAGCTGATGATGAGAAATGGTCACACAGTCATACCGTCCTCATCAAATTCAACTTAAGAGCCTGGATTCCAGTACTGGAATGAAAACTGGGTCTGGTAGAAA
Source organism: Daphoenositta chrysoptera (assembly GCA_013397915.1). Lineage (NCBI taxonomy): Eukaryota > Metazoa > Chordata > Aves > Passeriformes > Daphoenositta > Daphoenositta chrysoptera. The sequence continues at coordinate 518,969 of VZRO01003921.1, read as the reverse complement.
AAGTGGAATTCATCATCTCAATTCTGAGCCTCTGGCTGCACTGATTGAAGGAAAATGTGGGATTTCCTGGGAGATTTGGTGGGAGATAGATGCGTGTTCTGTGAGACTTGTAAGTGGTGGTGTTCAAAGAGGGAAGTTGGCAGGGAAGGCAAGCTTTGTACTCCTGGGTTAGTGTGGACACGAGTCAGGGCATGGAGATCTCCCCCTGGATCACACAGGTGATGGTGGACATGTGCAGTTGTTGAAGTGCTCCAAGAGTAAATGCTGAGCCAAATTCTGATCAAGTTGGAGAGGTGAAGATACTAATAAACAGCCCTTCTCTGGGTGTTCCCAACACTGCTTGTCCTTTGTCTGCCACAGCTCCAAGGCCTCCTGAACTGACACATGGCTGCGGTATGGAGAAGCTGAGCTCCTCTCCAAACTGCATTTTAATACACATGATGATGATGGGGGCACCTTGCTACTGCCATTTACTAAGGAATTCAGTGTGGTCTCCTTACTGTGAGGCTGTTGGAAATGTTTGTCAGTGTGCCTGCTTTGGAGTCATTGTGCTAGCCTGCCTTTTTGTATGCAAAACCATTAGGCCAAATAGCTCATTGACATATTTGACGAATGATGAGTGAACTCTCCTTAAACTGAAGCTGAAATTATTTTAGTGAAAACTTAATGGTGTCTGAAAATTTCTGATTAACTCTTCTTTGGGGCAAGTTTAGAAGGGCTTGTCAGTATTTCTGACAAAAACAGAAAAGAGATGCTGGAAAATTGTGGTGGTCAGTGGGCTGGTATAGCAGGGGCTGTGGTGGTCCCCCTGGCAGGGAGGGGCTCTGGGTGCCCTCCCTGGGTTGGCATGGCTGGGACCTTCTCCCAAGGTGTTCTCTTCATCATGCTAATGTACCTCAGTTCTACTTCTCCTGTTGGCCCATTGGCCCATGTTCCCTTTTCCCTCCCTCAGCATTTCCCCACTGGTTCCTGTACCCCGGCCCCGCCCATGTACCGCCCCTGTGCCCTCAGCCCATTGGGCCCTGGCGCTCTTCCCACCTCCATATATAAGTCATGTACCTTCCTTGTACTTTGTCTTTGTCTCTGAGCTCCCTTCACGGAGTTATGAATAAATAGCTTGTGGAATTTTCACGCAAGGATCTTTCTTGTCTCTTTGCCATCAACATGTCGTAGCTAGCTGGGCCATGGCAAGCTGCAACATAAGTGGCACCTTCAACACGAGGCCTTTTCAGAGTCATAAATCGTCTCCAGCAGGTTTTTAGCCACTGGACATTAGGTCGCAGTTGAAGTCGCTATACCCTGAAGGATTACTCTGAGTTTTATCGGAGCGATCCAAAAGGATGGCCGGCGACCCTCTTGGAGAATTAGAGGATCGGTCATAGTTCGATGGACCCCCCGAGAGGTTTTTCTTTGACCCAGTATTGGTGAGAATATTTTGGATCACCCTTTTATCTTTTTCTTTTACCCTTTTTCCTCTCAGGTGTTTGGGAAGAGTAGGGGGGGATGGGGGCAAGCTTATTCCATCCGAAACAGGAAGTTTATATCCAAGTTCAAAATCCCCTTGTTTGAAAAACCTTTTCTTTCTCAAAGGGAAAGCTAAAAGTATTCGTTTTCTTGCTTTTCAAACGGTTCCTGCCTTGGTTTCTTAAATGCTTCCCTAACGTTTCTCAAAATTTAGTCTTATTTGTCATAATTTCTGTAACCATTAAGTCTTTTAAAAGTACTAAGGAAAGTTCAGGAAATGCTAAACCCCAGTTAAAAACCCCTTCACTGTATTCCTTTCTTTGTGCTCCCCAACCCTCTCCCCATTCTCCTCTGTCCCCCTGCCAGAGCAACAAGAGCCTTTCTGTGCTGGACTCTCCCCTAACCCCCTTACTTGTACTTACGTCCCCGGTTCCTCTATCCCCGGTTTTTGTTAAAAATGCCGGCCACATGGCCAGTCACGCGGTTCTGCCCCCACCCCGGCCCACGCGCGGCTCCCCCGGACAGACAAGATGGCAGCGGCCGCTTTGTCAGGCACATGTGTCTCTCCTGACCCTTCCCCGTCCTGTTCCTGTATCACCACACCCAACACTCCTCTCTCTGTGGCCGTGAACATGCTTGCATCAGATCCCTATATCAAAAACTGCTTCCCAGTAGTGGGCGGCATCTTGCTTTCCTGCGTCCCGACGTCTTCTAATGCTGGGTCCGCCCATGAAAGCCAAACCGTTCCCGGTGCCCGCACCACGGAGACCGGGAGGGGGTGTGGTGCAGCACTGCACCAAGCAGCGCCCAGGAACCAGGCAAAAGACGACACTTGTATCGGGGCTGTGGGAGGAGGGCTGGGAGATGGCCCCTCTCCCCCCAAACCACTAGATCCTAAAGGGAAATGAGACAGTGCCGTGTAAAAGTTCACCCGGCCCCACACTGTGCGACATTGGCAGGACCCATGCTGCTGCAAGTGGCTGGAGCCAGATGGACCTTTTCTGGTGGTGTGTCCTGTCCCCGCTCGCCCTCCATGCCACAAGAGCGGTGGCAGGCGCAGCGGAGGGGGAGTGCGGGAGGCGGCAGGGGCAGGAACGTGGCACCGGGCGAGCACGCGGTGGCAGGCGCCCAGCGGGACCGCGCCACCCCAGGGAACACATGGCAGGGCTGTGCCATGGCAACGAGTGCCTCGCAGGCGGGGGAGCTCTGGCGGGGCAAGCGTGGCTCTCTACATGTGGAAAGTAAGAAAATGGGACAAAAAACACAGCAGTGCCGGCAGGCGCCTGCAGAGCAAACAGTGCGAGTGGAGCTGCCCTTCCTGCCGGTCCCGCTGCAGCTGGGGCTTACAGGTCCTAAAAAAACTTGAAATCCGATGCTGGCCTAGAAGGAGGATCCATGGGGGGAGGATGGTCCCTTTCTTTGGGAGGGGGGAGACTACTAGAGCAGTTGTACAAGCTTGTATGAAAACAGCTACGAGTTAAACGTGTCGTTCTCACCGGGTGACACTCTGCATTTTTCTAATTGCTTCTGCTATAGATGCTCCTGTGATAACTTCAGTTGTGGACTATCCTTTCAAACGAAAACTAACTGATATGTTTAAACCTTTCATCCTTGCAGTAGCTTCTGACTCAAGGCTTGTTATCTTTTAAAACCACTTAGGAAATTAATGTTAATATAATTGTAATATTTCAGGCCTGGATTTAGGCACATTCTATGAGAGAAAATTGACAAATTTAAGTATTGTTGAATCATTTTTTGCTTCTGTTAGAATTATGTTATGTTTCTGGATCCAGACAATGTTAATACATACTTTATATTATTTGCATATTGATAAAGGTTTACTTATAAATGTTTAAAAGCTCTCTTAGCCAAGGCTTGAAGCTCTGGCCAAGCTCTAACCCTGGCTAAATGGCAAAATACACCATAAAACCCAGGCGTTTCTGCCCCAAAAAATACAACCAAATCACTTTGACTAGCTAATCTGACCTTCATTTGGAGTAAACTTGAAGACCTTGTCTGGAAAAGGTTCATCAAGTCCTCACTATGAGATGAGACTCCAAGATTTCAGACTCTGGGTAATGGTAAAGTGTTTAAACAATTAAAAATACTATCTTGCTTATTTTGTTCATGCATATTTGCATTTTAACACGTTTGGGCTCAGGGTAGCTCCCAAGCAAAAATGTAAAGCCACACACCAGCCTAATAAATACTGCTCCCATGGACACATCTGAACCTCAGAGGAGACAACCAGAGAACCAGAGAAGCGTGAAGATGAAGAAGATGCTGAACACCACTCCAGACTCCGACTTGCTGCTTGTTCCAGAGCTCCAACTGGATGAGTCCTGCACCTTGAGAACTCCCAGACTTCACCCGCTTTATTGTTTTCCCTTCAGTTTATTTTCCCTAACCCCATCTCACAATTTTACCCTCTCCAAAACCATGCTCCTTAATATGTTTGTTTAAATACAATCTTTTTAATAATTTTGTTTTAAGCCCGAACAGAAGCAGCCAACCATATCGACATTTTACCATAAGCTCACCACTTGTCCTCTGAATGCTCCTGGTGCCACTGGCAGCAGAAAGCGTGAATTGTGCTGCAGCCTGCTACCCACAGCTAGAGCATCCATGCCAGCTTCTAGAAGATGAAACAACCTAATCAAAGACTTACTCGGACATTGGGGCCTCAGGGGATGGGCAGCATCCCTTGAGGGGGTCGCCTTGTGGATGCTTCTAATAATTTTTATTATTTATGCATATTTAGTTATTTTTGGACATTTGGTTCTAAGATCCCTAAGGGAATTCTTTTAAAATAATACGAACAGGGGAATTGTGGTGGTCAGCGNCCTCCCTGGGCTGGCATGGCTGGGACCTCTCCCAAGGTGTTCTATTTCATTACGCTCATGTACCCCAGTCCTACTATGGGGGTAGTAGGACCTCCGGCTGGCCCCTTGGCCCACGTTCCCTTTTCCCGCCCTCGCTGTTTCCCCACTGGTTCCTGTACCCCGGCCCCGCCCGTGTACCGCCCCTGTGCCCTCAGCCCATTGGGCCCTGCTGCTCTCCTGCCCCCGTATATAAGCCATGTACCCTCCTTGTACTTTGTCTTCGCCTCTGAGCTTTCTTCACGGAGTTATGAATAAACAGCTCATGGAATTCTCACGCAAGGATCCTTCCTGTCTCTTTGCCTTCGAAATGTCGTAGCTAGCTGGGCTACGGCAGGCTGTGACAGAAAATAGCACTTAAAAATTCTACAGCAACTGTTTTTCTTATTTGGCCTATGTTCAACGGAGTAGCTCTTAGAAAACTGGCTTTTTTTCTTTGTGACTGCTTAGGACTTTGAGCCATAATGGAACATACCAACTTTTTTTCTTGTTGTAATGAGGTTTTGTGCAGAATTTGTAGTAAGATACTGGAACAAAAATGAGGAACTGGGGGAAATTAGTTGAGCCAGTCTCAAATGACAATTTTAAACTTTCTTGGCAGTTGCTGGAGTGACCCAGTGTACATAATTTGGGCCAATCCTGAGAGCTGTTAATGACCTGCTTCCATTCCTGTGGCTGCAGTCATAGCTGAAGGTGTTGGGTATGACTTAGACCAGATTGGTCCACCTGATGAGTAATTACCTGAATAATTCCCTTTAGCATGGCTTTCTCCTGTACTTCTAATCAGTGTAGGTCTGTCCTTTTCTGTGCAAACCCCTGGAATCCATATCTCACTCTAGGTCTGCTAGCTGTAAGTTATAAAACTGTTTCTGTAGTCCAAAGAAAGATATATATATATATCTTTTTTCATTCTCAAGCTGTAACTTAAGATGTTGGGTGACCCTACCTGCACGAGGGAGCGAGCTGAAATGCCACAGATCTCACCTGTGCACTCAAAGCCTTTACTCCCTAAGCCAAACGGTCATCAAAGTCTAGCTGCCCTAAACACTGTCTGATTTTATACAATCTCACTAAGAGCTTTGTTAGTGGTTCTGAATGGCAGAGTCTCGTTACTTTATTTGGAACTCAGAATGATGGGGCAGAGGTTCTCTAATTCATCTCACTCACTGGTTTTAAACATAGCCACAGCTTTTGGAGTCCCTCCAGGCTTACAGGAATTACTGAAAATCAATTCTGTCTCTTCAGATGACTCTCTTAATTTCTACTCTAAAGATTTTGTTTTTAATAAGAGCTTTCTAAGTCACGATAGGAGAGGGAAAGGATTGTATCAGTGTTGTAGTATGACGAGTCTTTTTCATTTCTTTTCCAAGTGTAAGCTAGAAAAGATGGTGGCTGTTAGCTCCTGCTAATAAGATTGTAGACACATTATAATGTACTATTATTAGTATTCTCCTTACTGTTGTTTGACAGACATTTGTATCAGAGGTTGGTCCTGGGATATCTTGGATCTCGTATTTCTGACTCTTACATGCTATTGTGATTGTCCTTTTCCCCCTCTTTTTATAAAAATCTGTATCTAAGTGGAAGCCAGGCAAACTGTAAAAACTGATTACTTCCATTTTGCAACTTGAAAATTTCAACTCCTTTTTGTATAAGCAAACTTTTTTAATAAAACAAATTCTGTTAAAAATCCTGACCTTCAGATGTGAAACTGCTGGAGAGTCTGGCAAGCTCTAACTGCACTGGGGGTATCTCCCTGTTTAAAACTTTTCAGGATGGTCCTGAATCCTGAGTTCTGGACATACTGCACATTGTGGGAGACAGAAGCTTTTGAAAAACTTAGTGGGCAAGCAGCAAATTGGTTTTCTCGGGCTTGCTTGCAGTTAGTTAGCATAACATCAAAACCTATTTGTCACATGGACTGCTGTCACGGTCTGTTCACATCTCCCCAAACTTCCAGGACAATGTATTCTGTAAACTTTAGTTCACGGGCTCCTTGGGTTTGAGAGAAACCCCCCAAACCCACACACATCAAAGGAGGACTTGGTCCCCTTCACACAGACTAGTGCAGCACGTGAGTTCCCCAAATTATTGCCTGGGTAGTCCCAAGTTCATTGCGTGTTCCCAAGCAACTCTTGTGCCTGTGCGCAAAACAGTTCCTCAGCTGAGGGGAAGGGTGCAGGATCTGCTCCAGCAGCTTTTTGGGTAAGCTGGCACATTTACACGTTCCATCTGGAAGTGTGATCATGGATACCGTCTCTGTGAGTGAGCAGGTCACAGTTCCTCTGCAGAGGAGCAGGGGACAGAAGCTGCAGGGATAACCACTGAAGAGAGGCCCTTCCTGTGCCCTGCATCCTGTGCTCATGCTGCTCTGACACCATGGCACATTGTAGAATCAAATTATAAAAATATTATTGTAAAGAACAGTTTTCCAATTGATAGAAATAAATGAGATATTGTATTTGAATGTTAGCATACTAGGTTTTAAGGAAAGTAAGAGGATTAATTTTATTTAATTTCTGGAATAAAAACTTAAAAGAGCAAAACACTGCTCCATATTTAAAATTTTAATATTTGCAGCCTCACAACTGCATTAGTTTTTAATAAAATTGCATTAATCTGGCAGTATGCTGTAAAGCAAATAGTGATAGTGGCACAATGGAACTAGAGTAACAAAACTGAACCTATTGTGATGGACAGTATATATATTAAATTATCTTTTTTCCCCTCCATGTGTTGGTTTAACTAGTCAAGAGCTCTTGCAAGTAGTGCTGTGCAACAGTGAATTAACTGTTAAAAAAACCTCAACCCACCAACCAAAAATCCAACACATCCCCACCACAGAACAAACCTTGAACAAAAACTAAACCAAAAGCAAACACTGAAGCACAGATTTGACCTTGTCTTGCTCTGAGGACTGACTGACTTCTAAATGGTCTGTATGTGGTTTTCATGTGGGACTAAAAACAAACAAAACTGTTTGGTGTGCGTGATTATTTTTTTAACTGAAGACTTCCAAATAGATACCGTGAATAGTTCTGTTACAGATTTAATTCTCTCAGAATGCTAACTTTTCTTACCAAAAAACCCACAGTACTTTGTTTGCTGTTTCCTGACAGTTAAGAAGGCATTTTGTCCCTCAAAATTTGAATTTTTTTTTTAATCTCCTAGTGTGGGTTTTTTTAATGAAGCATCAGAAATTCTGTGACCATGATTTAATAGTTCAAATTTGAATTGACTTGAGAGTCAATGAACAACTTGGTCCTGCACTGATGCAGTATAGAATTTCCAATACTTGAAGTGAAATTGTACGACGTGTCAAAGCAGTCCCTGGATCGTAGAACCCTGAGCTGAATTACACCCAAGTCTTTTAAACAGGAATATTTGCTTTGCTGTTTCTGTACAATGGCAAAGCAGCCCTGAACGTTTATATAGGGAAATTAATCAGTCTCTCATTGTGAGCTTTTTTGCTTACAGACACTAAAAATTCTTTTCTCACTGTGAAGGAACTGATGGAATTAACTTTCCCAACAAAACCATTTGAGTTGATCTGAGAATACATTTCGGGTAACATAAATAAAATAGAACACACACTGGTTTTAATAGTTTAGGTTTTCTTTTGCCAGGCAGTAGAGGAGTATCAGATTCTCCTTCAAAGTTTAAGTGTAACATCACTAGAATTGAAGCTTCTAGTAGTATAACTTAAGCCAAGACTGTTTTTAAAAAAAAAAACATTGTGAAAAGCAGGGCATTTGAATACATAGTAGATGGTTTGTGTTCTCTTAGAATACAGATGATGTGTGGAGAAAGACCATATGAACGAACTGAATGTTTATGAGCAGGGTACAGTGGAATGATTTTTAAAAAGCTACTTTTAATTGAACACCATAAAGCACGAAAAACCAAAGATCAAACATTTTTCTTTCATAGTGTATTTGTTTTATGCCTATTATAGTTAATTAGAAACAGACAATTAATTGATTTGGTTTAAATGGGGGAGTGACAGGACTTCAAAAAAACAGACTTTTTGTCTTTTTTCTGTTGTCTCCAAACAGAGTTGCACAACTGTGACTGTAATCTGATATTTAATTAAATGTATGTGATATAATTAGTACATTTAATAATTTAATTACATGTGATGTAATTAACTTTATAGATAGTTTTGAATGTTCTGATTCTTTCTGCAATTTGAAAATAAGTAAATTAAATGCCCTAATAACTAAATAACGTAGAGGTTTTATTTTAACTCCAATTTAGAGTCCTTTATGTTGGGATTATATCCTGTAATTTCTTGCAGAGTATCAGCAAAGGAATATTTTTTAGTATTAGTAATTTTTTCCTTAGGATAGGCATCTTCTTAAAAGTACTTTCTTCTGTTCTGTGAAATACTGGAAAAAGGGAAAAATGTATTTGAAAAAATTACTGAGAAATGGATCTTCTGTGGGGTTGCCAGTAGGGTTGCCAGTCACACAGTTGTCATTAACCTTTCCTTAAGGATCTGGTAGATAAGTAGGAATTTAATCAACGTGCATTCTTTACTTTGTTTGAAGAACAAGGGAACACACCAACCACACCATGTGCCTTTTAGGTGAGCTGCCAGGAGTCAGGCTGGGCTGATGGCACATCTGTGAGTGCCACCTTCCCTTCTCTCTGGGCAAGGGCACTCACTACACAAGCAGCAATCTATTTGCCTTGTCATCTTCTGGCCCATTGCGATGGGCTTAATAAGGTCAGGAAGCATCACAGAACAGCAGAGGGAACAGCAAGACCGGGAAAAAAGCTGAGGTGGGTAAGGATGGCCTTATTTTTAGTGGTTGCAAGTTACTTAACTCTGCCTTTTTGATAGAAGTGCTCTGTTCCTCCCTTGTGCTGCCTCCTTTGGTGCTGTATCCACCTTCATTGTACAGCCAGCATGTGCTGATCCTGCAGCCCTTGGCTCTCACAGCCCATGTGTAGTGGCCAGGCTCCAGTCTGGCTTTGGCAGCTGACCTAGAAGAGCCTGTAGGACCCTCAAGTTCATGCCACTCATAATAATGACGATATTACACTAGATATTTTAAAACAGGGTGCTATATCACCTGTGGCCTTGGTAGAATAACCAGCAGTGTTTCAGCTTAATCTGGTAATTTATTTGGCATTAATCTTGGCTCACTTATAATTCAACAACAACAAACAAAACATAATTGAGGAAACTATTGAGAAAAAAAGATGAAGTGTGTTTTGTTGGTTTGCTTTGTTTTTATTGTCCTTAGCTCTTAGAGTCTTTGCTCCCCAGTAACTCTTTGCTTGCACCCCAACTGTTCCTATAACAGTAATGGCTACAGCACACACAGTATTATGGTTGCCTTGTTACCCTGAGCTGAAACATTGCCTTTGTCTAAACTCCAAGCTTGCCTTAGGTAAGTATGCAAGCAGTACTTTGAAACTTGTGAAATTGTGAGTTCAAAGAAGAAGTAATTTTCTGGGTGTGCTGTGCTGTCTTGTATTGCTTAATCAGCTGTGATCGCCAACTGATGCTTTTTTAGCAAGACAGAGGAAAATCTATTCTAATGGGTTTTGCTGCACTGATTGTGCTGACTCAGTGATTCAATCTGCAAAGTTAATTGAAGAGATTCATTAAATTGGGTGGAATTTGAAGGATTTTAGTGTTCTAAGCTTCAGCCCCTCAGGCTTCACACAGAATGAAACACATAATCAGCTTTCAGTAAGCACTAGTTTTCATTAATCATAAACTGCAGGCAAAGTTGGAGTTTGCAAATTTAGGTCTTTTATTGTTGTTTCATGTTAATGACTATTATCTCTTATTCCTATTGTGTGCAACTCTCTCAGCAACTGTGTTAGCACAGATGGCTAAAATCCCTAGCAGAAAAGTAATCAGCATTTGTGAACATGCTGCATTCAAAATAAATGACAGAGGAGAAAAAATGCATTGCTTCAGAAATTAGGCAGCAGATCAAACTATAATAATGCATGTAAACACATCCAGGAAAGCAGGCTGCAGCTTTGTTTTCAACACAATTCTAACTCCAATATATGTAACCTTCTGTTGAATTTATTGATGGTACAGGAAGCAAGTTAAATTAAAATTGGAGAACAACTGGTTTTATATAAGTAATTTGGAATGTTCTTTTTTTTAAGTCTAACAAAATGTGATATAATTGACATAAATTAGTACAGTGGAGTGAAAGAAAGAACACACAGTCCTACAGATCCTAATTACCCCATTTTAACTGAAATGTGACTAAAAGTTACAGTTGTTCACAAGCATTTCTATTTGATCAATGTGTGTAATGTATTAACTGGAGTTACCAGGAGCCTTAGATTTGAACTCACTGTGTACTTTTGACTTCTTAAACTGAAAACAACAGACTAAGAGTTGTTCAGAAACCCATAATGGGGGTGATGGGAGTGGAGTGCTTGAGTTCACCTGGCACATCAGCTGCCACCCTCCTCATGAAGAACACCTTCTCATGCCTTGTTATTCATATCATGACACCTATATTGCAAAGATAATTCCTCAATGAGCAAATTACCTTTAGTCTTGTTAGTCATGGCCTAAGTTAAATATTGTAATAATAGCTGAATTCATGCTGTGAACTATGGGTTCAATGTAAATGTCATTAAGGCCTAAAGTAAAAGCATATTTTTCTTTGAATTCAGTAGCTCTTTTCCTGTGTACTTCCTATGGGTGCTCCCTTTCCCCTGCACCCACCTTTCTTCAACATGTGCTTATTGCCTGAGTGTTGATTGGTTTTGGGTATGGAAATTGTTGTTGTTGGCCTGCAGAAAGCAGGCAGCAAGCTGGCAAGGAACAGCATGAAGAAGAGTGGCAGGAAATCCAGGCACTTCCCCAGCAGTGGAAATGAAACCCAGGAGTTCAGATATGTGTTCCTTTATTAGATTAGTATTGAAAGCTGTTAGAAGCATCATGTTAGCCTTTTCCTAGCATTTCTTAACACTGGTCTCTTGGCATAAAAGACAGAAGGTGGTGCACAGGTTTTGGATATGTATGGCTGTGGTTGAGTTATGGTAGTCAGGTGTGTATAGGCCACTATATTCCCTTTTTGTTCTAATTGATGTCCTAAGGTATAGTTCTGCTCTTTTACTTCTAAATAATGCCACGGAATTTTGTTTTTAATCCAAAGCTGGCCTTCACTTGGCAGCTCATCACCAGAAAGTTTATTTCCAAAGTATGCAATGTGGCTTAATCCTTTCTTCTGGCTACAGACAGAAAGGCTCCAGGATGGGGGACTATTGCAGCAGTGTCGTACATATGAAGAGCAGTTTTTTATTTTCTCTTTCTTGACTTTTTTTTTAAAAATCCTTTAAAGGCAAGCTTTTTTTCTGCTTCATGCCCACAGTGTTCTTCCTTAGGGGGTTGCTTCACTTGAGCAGCTTCTACGTTGTGCAGAGAGGTTCTGCAAACAGGAAATGTTTGGAAGTCTAAAGCAATTATTTGTTAGCTACACATGCAGTGTAGAGATGGAACTAACATGCAGCTGCACTACCCCATCCCAGTGAGACTGCTGGGGAGCGTTTGCCAGACAGCCTGTTGTCAGTCAGGTGGAGAAGTTGGTGTCAGTGTTTCTTGAAACTGGCTGAATCTCATGGTTGAGACCCCAATTTGATAGGGTGATTTTCCCCCTTATGGTTTTATACCTTCTCATGCTGCTGTCTTTTCCTTATTGTTACTATCCAGTTTAAACCCAGAAAAGCAAAGAAAAGTTAAGTGTCTGTGTATAAACTGGAAAGAACTTAGAAGGTTCAAAATGTACCCGAAAAAGAGATTAAAACCAAACGACGTTAGATGTTGGTGCCAAAAAATTAGTATGTTTTATTTAATAGTAAAAGAGGCAAAGAGAAAGAGAGAAAAAAGAAAGAAAGAACTAGAGAAAGAGGTGTGCATGGGGATGGGGGGACAGGGAGAGAGTGACTGGGGTTAGGTGGAAGCACATCACCCGTCTGAGGCTCCCAATGACGTCTCGTTGCTCCCCTCCATCTGGTCTTGGTGAGGGTCCCCTGCTGCCACCGTGGCTGTGCTGGAAGGTGTAGAATGCAGTGGATGAATACAGGTTTTGGGCAGGTGGGAACGCCCACGTGCCTCCCTTGCAGGGGCCAATCTGACACCGTCCCTTGCAACGCTGTGGATCTGCTGCATCATCTCCGGTGCTCTGGTGCAGGGTCTGGGGACCCCTTTGGGGGGGCCTTTGATGGGCCATGTCACCCCTCTGTCCTTGACGTGCATCCGGCTTTTCCCGGGGTGGAGGGCCCCACGGCTGAGCTGCTCTGCACAGCGGAGGATGGGCGTTCACCGCCCCTGACCAGAGGTTTTCCACCACACACCCAACGCCTTTCTCCCCCCACCCTTTGGTGTGAGGGTCCCTTTGAGCCTGGCAGCTGAGAGCCCTGGGGCTGTGGTCTCCACTCCTGAGGTGTCCAGCTTGTGCTCTGTGAATGTCCCCAGCCCTGAGCTGTTGCTTTATCTTATCTTCATCAGCGAGTGATGAAGAGCTCCGTTTAGGGTGTGGTAGTCTTCTCTGCAGCTTTTGTAATACAGTTTTGAAAGTCCTTCATGAAAATGTTTAAGTCATAAGCTATAATATTTCGGTCTCCGACACGTATGAATTCAGGAGGTGCTATCTCTGTCTCAGCAGCCTCACCTCTGCCTGTGATTTTTCCTTGTTAAATATGTACATTTTGCCTGGTATTTGCCAGATGTGTCTCACACTTGAGCAGTGTCTCAGGCACCTGAGAGAAGGTAGCAGTGCAGGGCTGTATCAAAGCTGACCCTCGGCTCACAGGCACCTCTGCCCCTGGGAGGAGCTTTTTAATAGACTGGGGTGAGCTGTTATGCTTGCTTTCAAACAGGGAATAACCTAACTGCTCATACCTCCCTTACTGATGTAGGATTTTTCCATAGGCAAGGACTTTTCTAACTTTCCTCTTTAAGACCTATAGCACTGAGCAAATCCTGCTGCCCAAGATGCTTGAGCTGTGATAGGAGAACTGACTGGTTCAATAAAGTTTGTCAGAGTTTTCTCCCAAGTTTGTGTGTTGCCTGTCATGTAAGAGTTTTTAGGAAAGGGAATGGCTTATAAACCAGAGCTGACTGGGATCAGTCATGCACCTTCCTAACAGACTGTCTGAGAGTAATCACTGAAACACAGCATTAAATAAAAGAATGCTGGCTCTCCTGAAGCTGTGCTGAGGAAACATTTTAGACAGGACTCCAGATGACTTAATATAAGATAAAATTCACTGTGCTGCCATATATAAATGAAGGCTTATTTTAGGGAATTAGTCTCAATTTTATGTGTTTTTTATAAAGTTATAAATCTATGCTCAGTGGTTTGTTTCTCTGCCAATATTTCTGTGACTCTTCCCACTTTCAGCCCCCTAGAAATTCCTCCTAGAAAATGTTCGGTTAAAAAGAAGTAGGCATAAAGGCATATGAGCTGTGATTTGCACGAAACTACTTTAACCTATACTACAGTGGGGTACAACATATCCTTATATGAAGGACTCATAGTTTCAGTTTCTTTAAATTTATCTGGATATTCCATTTGAGAGATGTCATGAACTGATATGTCATATGGGATGATTCTATAATGGTTCACTGTATAGAATAGGATTTTTGTCTTCTGTTAATCTTCATTGTCTATTACCATCTCTCTGAAATCAGTTAGCAGGCAAATTGTTTAATTGGTTCAGGTAGCATATATGTAAACACAGAAAGCTGAATATGTATTCTACATAAGTGTTCTGAAAACTACTTAGAGGCACTTTTGTGTTCCACTATCAAGTTTGATTACAAATGACTTGATGGGGAAAGAGCTTAATGATATTTTTTTAATTATTTAAAAAAATTTCCTAGCGTGTCTGTCCAGACTTGAAAACTTGCTATTTTTTAATATTGGATATTCTTTTTTATTTAAATCTTATCAGTCCCCTTAAAATGCTCCTTAGATTTCAAGCCTTCAGAACAGAGTACCTGCTCTTGTTCAGAACCAAAATAGAAATCTTGTATTAGCAGCCAATGGATGTTGTTACAACAAGAGTAAAGCAATGTTTGTTCAATGAAAATAAATACACAGAGAGATCCAGAGTGACCATATGTATAATGATTATCAGTATATTCAGCAAAAATTACATACAGGAGTGAAGGATGCAACCTTGATTTGTTCTTGGGGATTCTGGGTTGGTCACAGCCACTGTAGCAGTGAAATTCTCTAGATGTTTTTAATGAGGGCTGTTACTTCTGTGTTCTCTAATGACATTAATTGTCCAGTATAGAAGAACTTGCTCTCTGAGAGAAGTTTCATGGCTTGTTGCAATCTGTGTGAAATATTTTCTGTCACTTACGCAACCGTCTTTATTTTTGGCCTTGTTTCTTTCTGATAGTGGTGTATATCAGCATCCAGACACAGCAGATCATCACAGGATGCTTTGGGTTGGAAGGGACCTTCAAAGGTCATTTAGTGCAACCCCCCTGCCAAGGGCAGGAATGATCATGTCAGTATTCTCTGCTTCTTTTGTTCTTGTGAAAAGGATAATGTTGAATTTTTTCTTACTTTCATTAGGAAACAGTGTTTAGGGGGTCTTTAATATCAAATGCAAGACATTGGAAGATTAAGCTTTAAGAACATCTGCAAGAGGACTTTTATGCTGCCTTCCACTCTTTTCTCCAGTAACTGAGTAATAGTGGGAGTTGCCTGGGGTATGAGTGAGCCATTCAATTCCCACTGTGAGAAAAGAGATTTCCACTTCCACCGTGGCCCATCGCTGTAGGCAATTAGTTCTCCTTTTCTGAGTTGATCTACTTTAGACTAGAAGGAAAAGCATTCTTTTAATCCATTCTAATGAAGCTTTGCTATCCCCATGGGTTTCCAGAAGAAATGCAAATATCCACTCTTTTGGGCAGAATTCTAATAATATGATGCACTGATGAGGGAAATGGAGCCCTAGGAGTAGGTCCTTACCAAGTGGGACCTTGAGATCCAGTCTGTATTCCAGTGGGTGATTAATAGACATCCATGCAAACCCTAAACAGATAAAACTGAGAATACTTCTCACCAGGGTATTGTAAAGTACGGAAATCAGAGCATTACTCTTGCAGATGGAAACCCTAGGGGGATGCAAAAGTTCTGGGAATTTCATCTCAAGACATAGTACTTAACCACAGGGTTATGGATTTTTAAAAAGGTACACTTTAGCTTCATCTGTCTCACTTGATGCATTTTGCATGTTGGGTTTTTTGTGGCTCAAGTCACAAAAAGTTGCAAGTCAACAAAAATGTTTAATAGCAAATATCTTAGCAAAATCTTTCAAGATGGAGATGTTACAAACAAGGCACGGTTAGAACTTAGGGTTTTAGTGAGCTGTGTATTTGCAAGTGTACATGTGTAAGTGAAGTCTCCTGTAAATCTCACAGTGCACACTGTTAAAATGAACTCCAAAATGTGAGTGGAAAAGCTCTTTCCTGTGCCTGTTAATTCATTCAGCTGTGCAGCACTAGGAATTTAATTTTAAATAATGAAGCTGCACATACCTTTACCTTTATAGTTAAAACCAGAAGGTGTTTGTGGGTGTGTTGAATCATGTTTTGACTCGTTTTGGTTTTTATTTCATCTAGGATCCAGAAATCTGATTTTCACAGAAAATGTGTGCGGGGTTAGTTGGTTGGTTTGTTTTTTGTGGGTGTGTTTTGTTTTTTTTTTTAAACCCCATGTGGATGTTCCCAAGGAAAGTGAGGTTAATCTTTGTCCCAGAACTTTAGGGTTGATTGCAGATGTGACAAAAATTAATAAATAAATTATGAGAAGCAGTGGTGAAGGAAGCTCCTTGTCTACTTATTCTAGAGAGAATGAGATAAATAATCTTGATTATAGCCAAATGATTGGTGCTAATGGGGAAACCTCAGACTGCTACAGGTGATAATGTATTTGCATGTTACAACTGTTAAATATTTGCATTCTCTACAACAAATAATCCTTTTTTTTCAGTTTTGATACTCAAAAAATATAAGACTTCCTGTGTGTTTTTTCACCTGAGTGGGAGGCTGAAGCTTAAGAGTCTACTCAACTGACATACTGCTGACAGAAATAATTTGAGGGTGATTTAGTAGAGCAAAGTAGCCAAAAGCAACAACATACGAAGAATAAAGTATTTTGAATTGGCAAGCTGCTTAAGAAATATTAGTTCAGAGAAGGCTAAACAGTCTATTAGAATACAGCTGCCTAATTAAGACTCTCAAACAGTAAATCTTTGAAATTGGCATCAGTGTGAAGCCGACTCTTCAAGACATTTTACAGTGCTTTGTAGGTAAAATACTATGTATCCCCGGTCTAGCTGGGTAATCTTGATAAGATCTTGTTTCAAACATTTGGATTTAATAGTGTCGTACAGTGGATGTGAAAGGCTGCCTTTGGAACTTACATGACCTTCTCTAAATGATATGACACAGGATATTGTTAAGCCTTTCCTGAAATGGTGTTAAATTTATATTGGTTCCTGTGATGGGCTTAACCACATGAAGATGGGATGACAAATCAACTGGGTAATTCCAAGTGTGTATTAACCTTTGCTCTCTGAAAAGCTTCCTGAGAAGCTGTTAACAAATTCAGAAGATATGCCTAAACACTATTTAATCACAAATGTATTAGAGCAGGAAAATACTCCAGTTTATTTTAGGATATCCAGCCAATATATTTTAGCCTAGTTTCATAGAACCCAGTCCTTTTTTCACTGCTGATGTCTTCTATATGATTAGCAATATGTAACTACCTGTAGGGTTATGGGTGTTTTGGTGGTTTTTTTCTTTTTTTTTCTCTTTTGTTTAGTTTTTCCTCTGGCAGTGAAGTCTTGTGCTTGATGTGGTTCTTGCAGTTTACTGGATAGACGGCACTTTGCTTACTAAATCCTTATGGAGGGATGTTACTCTTGGACGTGACATGGAGAGTGGATTTGCTTCTTCAAACACTTCACCACAGGAGACCACTTTTATGGAGGTTGAGAGTGTTTGTTCTCCCTCTCTGCTCATTTGCTGAACTCAGGATGGCAGCCTGTGGTTGGAATTTTATGAAGCTCTGTGGTTTTCCTCACAGTAAGGGCTGGTGTGGTCTGTGCAGGTCACTAAGTGACTTTAGCTGGATGACATCTCTTGGGACAGATTGTTGCATATGGAGGTGGCAAATCCCAGGAGGAAAATTTGCACTGCTCGTTGCAGGTCCTGGTTAGAAAGGTCTGATGTGTATGCCAGTGTTCACGGCTCCCGAAGTGGCAGCCTCTGCTTCATGCAGCTTGTGCGTATCCTTCGTGCTTATCCTTCCCTTCCACGTGAGTGCAAGAACCCCACCTCCAGATCCTAGGGAGCGATGAATAGCCTTTTCTCTCTGGTATAGCCCAAGATGGCGTTTTCCTTTCTTTGTAGCCAAGAGCCTGGATAATGACTGATTTTCTTCTAATAAAGGTGTAAAGTCTGCATAGGAGAGGAGAGGAGAAGAGAGGAGATATGCAACACTGGCTGCTGAGTCTGCAGGCAAATGGTCACATTTACTGAGGAAAAATCAGGATGTGTTAACAGCAAGGAAGCTGACTGGTGGTAGAGAGTGCTTGTCCTCTCCACCAGTCCCTAAGAGAAAACAAGGAGCATAGGTCCACAGAAAAAGCCCTCTGGGGAGGATTTCACCAGCACTTCTGTGAAGTGCTCCATCTGGAGCCAAGACCTTGACTCTCAAGTCTAGTGAGCTGAAGGCAGTTGCACTACACTGGAGCCATCCAGCAGATAAGGGACAATTTTTGCAGTTTGTGATGTAGCAAACTCGTCAATTGGCAATTAGCTACCTTCAGATGTTAATAATGAAAAAGCTTCTTTGTACTGCAGAAAAGGTATATAAGGTGTTCAACAAAGGAACAAAACAAAAGGAATTATCTGCTCCACTTGGAAAAGTTTATTTAATTTTTTGGTAAGTTGTATTGTTGTGTTGTGTTGTTTTTCTTTTTTAATTTACCAGTTTAACTCATGCTGAGTGGTTAGAAATTCTTGTGTTCTGTGTACACCTGTCTGATGTGAAACATGATATCAGAATTTTTCTGATTTTGACTTGACATAGAGTAGTGGAAGTCAGAAGCATTTTCAGAGCTGTTGAGAGTGCTTGTCCTCTTCCTATTTATTTACATGAGAATTCCACAAAAGCTTGAATGGCCAGATAAAGAACAGGAAAAACATTCTTATCTGAAAGGCGAAACAACTGTTTTCAGAAAAAGCAAGGACAGTCTAATCTCATTTTCTCTACTTGACCGTGATAAACACACAGGGGCAAGAGAAATTTAGTTCCATTGTATATGCCTGTGTAACATTGTAGCAACTAACGATGCACTTAACCACAGGATAAAATTTGAAAAACACAGTGGCATAAAGAAAAATTTTCAGTCTTCTGGAACCAATGCACAGAAAACGTAATGTAAAACAATAGAGAAGACTACAATCAAAACATACAATCAAAATGAACTGATGTACTTCAGAGAATGAATGAACAGTGCTTGTGAGGTGGGTTGGGTTGGTTTTGGGTTTTTTTTGTGCTGAGCATATGCTAAATGTGGTGTTCTTCTTGGGCTGTTGAAATCCTACCTCTGCATAAAAACATTTTAAATGGGTAAACGATGGGGAAGAATTTTTGCCAGAATTTGGCTAGATGTTTCACATTACTTGTTGTCTTGGGGTGACTTTATGATGTGTATCCTCTATCGCCACTCTGTGCCCAGAAGATGAATCCTGTGCTTTTCTGTGCCTTTAAGACTTGGTGCGAGAGAAAAAAAACAGAGTAACTTTTTTCAAAGTAGTTCTGTGCTCCAAGGACACTGCTATTTCTTCTTGGTGTTGCTGCTGCGGGGAGAAGAGCGGAGGAAAAGCAACTTCTGGGTTTTTTTCAGCTTTTGGCCCTTTTTCTCAGAAGGGAGAGAGAGAGAAAGTTAAACTTTTTCCTGGGACTTCGGGGGTTTTTTCCTTCTTCTCTTCTCTTCTGGACTGTTTAACAATACCAGAACACACTGGGACCAGGGGGGCGCAGGCCAACCCAACTCCGAGGAGGAGGAGAGAGGCCACACCCAGAGAAGGACTCTGAAATCTTCCCAGGTTTCTCTCCAAAGCGAGAGATTTCATTAGTTAGCATTATTATCCTTTTTCTGTGTGTTTGTTAAATAAATAGGTTTTTTTCTCCTTCACTTTCCTTCGAGGAAATTCTTTTCTTTCTGAAACCTGTTTTGGGGGAGGGGTGGTGGTAACCTGCCTTCCCTCAGAGGATATTCTCCTCCAAATTTGGCCAAACGGGCACACTTGTTTTGCAGATTTCCATTGTTGTGTGGCACAGAATTAGTCACACTGAATCTACACAGGAATAAATAATTCTCTGTGCCAAGACATCTTGTTTCCATACCAGCCAGCTGTTTGAAAATTGAAAGCCATAAAGACCCTCTTAGCTTATTAGTTAGAGCTTCCAAATACAGGCTCTGTACAATTAACGGAGGGAACTGGACCAGCCATATGCATTATAGCAAATTCCACAGTAGCTAATAGTTCACACATATCTTTTGTTTCAAGATGTCATTTAAAGCCATAGTTTTTATTTAGAGTCTTAAGCTATGTAAGGAATTTAAAAAGCAGGAAGACAGTAAGACCTCATAATATTAGGTTAGCTGTCCTTAGAAATAACCTTTATATGTGAAATAAATGTGTTTTTTGAACAGGCGAGCAGCTGATAGGGAGTTATTCACCCTTCTGTGTCCTAAATACAACAGCTGGAAAGGAATTAAAGGGTACCAAGACAGCTCTCAAGAAAGATAACTTTCAGTAACCGAAACTAACTTTCACTCCGGATTGCCTCAGAATAGGATTTTGAGTATTCATCATAACTTGAAACTGGTGGCAGCACCAAAATTACTATTGTGAAAGTGAAGGAAAATGAAGACCTTAAGGCATGGCTTCACAAACTCCTGTGAGTTGGTTAATTGCCATTAAGTATAGAAAGTAAATATTCAGATAACAATGGTTTTATCATTCCTAACATATACTAATTTTTAACCAAATGTGTTTGGTGGCCAGAGGTCACTTGCTTGGGTTTTTTTCGTCTAAATCAGTATGGATATGAACAGACCTAAAATATTTAGAGTTAGATTTTAAAGCCAGTTGAGACTCAAAATATAAATTGCACATAGCAGAGAATGCATTACATGACTGCACCAAAAAAATTGTATGGCTTTTCTGTAGAATGAGCAGAAAAGCACTTAAATCCTTTTCTTTTCTACCGGGTCATTGATTCCCATTTTATAGAGAGCTTACAAACAATGTCCAGGATACCTTGGTGCTTTTGGTGGTTTTGTTTGCAATTTATGGAAACAACTGAAACATAACTTCTAAAAATTGTCAAAACCCATGTGCAACTCTATCCTTTGGAAGAGAAAATTAGTAATAGATGGCAAAAGAAATAATAACTTGTGATTAATCATCTTGCTTCCACTTGCAATGAGAGGGATACAGCTGCTTGAGCAGTGGTCTGATTTGCCCTCTAATCCTTAAACCAGGGTAAATTTTAAATCTGCATCATAATTCCTTAGGTTAGTTGCCATGGTGATTTCTATCACTGATTTAGGAGACAAGATTTCTATGGAAACAATTTTTATGTAGTCTTTTGCTCTGTGTGTTGTTTGTCATCCCCTTCCTAAATAACATTTCAGTCCATTGGCTGGATTTGTCCAGGGCTA
Organism: Daphoenositta chrysoptera; assembly: GCA_013397915.1. Taxonomy (NCBI): domain Eukaryota; kingdom Metazoa; phylum Chordata; class Aves; order Passeriformes; genus Daphoenositta; species Daphoenositta chrysoptera. The sequence continues at coordinate 497,868 of VZRO01003921.1, read as the reverse complement.
TCTTGATTATCTTGGAGGGAGTTGATTTCTGGCAGTTTGTTGGCTTGTGTCTTACACTTGGTTGTTGTTTGTTTTGAAGGCACAGCTTGTTTTAGGAGACACTGTAAGGAAAGACTATAGAGTATGCTAGCAAGTTCACACTTCTTTTACAGATTCTTTCATTTAAAGGTGGCAATCTGCCTATATGGTTCTGTGGAAGGGCACGTGTAAACTGGAAAGGAGCAAAAATACTCTGCTGTGGCTCGCTCTGAGCTGCTGTGCTTGTGTGGAGAGTAGTTTAGTGCCTAAATGAGAACATTTGTCATAGTCTCTGGAATGTAACATTAATGCAGATAACAGTGATGTTCATGGTGCTATTTGGAGCTTTTTTTCCCCACAGAAGTGGAGTTGGTCTATTCCCAGGAATGAAGTGCAATTTAAAGAAGAAATGCTGTGGTGATTGTGAGAAGGATGGCATGGGGTGGACAAACACAGCAGAGAGAGTAGCATGGTGACTGGTCAGTTCTAGTTCATGCCAGTGAAGTTTTCTCTGAGTGACCAACAGTGTTCGGAGAGATGGGGAGGCTCAGTAGGAACAATCATGTCAGTTTTTCTATCACTTTCCCAATTGACATCAACTAAATCTGCTGATAAGTTAGCATATAATTGGGCTATGACAGGGTACATGAAGACAGTCTTAGCAAAAAAACGTAATTTTTAAGATTTATATTAGTGCTGGCACAATAATGCAATAATTTCTATCAGTTCTAATGATTCTGACAGCTGATACTCTCTCCTGATAATGCAGTTGACTTTGCCATATTCAAGTATAACTTGTTTTTAAGAATTATTGCAAATCAAAGCAAGTCTGCAACACCTTTTCCTTCTTTTAGTTTTACTATGTATTTTTTCAAAGTCTTGCAGTTTTGGGACTAAGAAAACAATTTATGTTTGGTCAGACATGACATACAGCTGTACTGTTGTTCCTTTGATATTGCCAAATGAGTAAATACTCATTTGTTCTCTAAGAATGCGTGGAACTGAGAGCTGGCACAGTGGTTGAGCTCTGTGTTATTTGACTTGTCAAAAATGATGTTTGAGTCAGTAGTAATAACAGATTTCATATTGAATTTAATGTATGCAATTCAGAAAAAATGTGTGTATCTCAAGGGTTTGGATGGCCTGACCTGGCAAAGCCTTCTTACATGTAATTTTAACAAAATTGTTTTGTTTCTTATATATGTTGCTTTGTGAAAACAAAACTATAAGTACAATCTCTTTCTGTCTCTTAATTTTAATCTTTTCCAAAGTTAAAGAGCCTGTCACAACTCATGAGGTCTATAGCAACGGTGATGCTGTTCTACATAGAAAACAGTATTTCTGGGAAAATAGAGGTGAGTCAAGTTGCTGTAAAGAGAACAAGGCAGCCTTTAACTTCCAAACTACAAATTTGAACTGAAGTTTTTTATTTGAAATGAGACAAGAGTCACAAAATGGCAAGGAAGAATTAAAAATCCTACTAACCAGAAGCCTATACTAAGGGTATATAGGAAGCTTCATAAGCGGATCTATGGTCTTTTAAAAACTGGTATAAATCTTTCAGGTCACCAAGGCAAACACCACAGGTGATATGTGTTCTTTTTAAGAGGGTCTTGTAAACATTCTTATTTACATCAACATTATTTTCATCTGTATTTCATATACAAATTGTTATGTCCCATGGTGCTTAATTTTTTTTCAAGTGGTTTTCAGGTTTTCCTTACCAATGATCAGATTCTCTGAGGGACTTGTAATGAGTTAGGTACATGGTGGTTGCTCTTCAGCTGTTTGGTTTTAACTACAGATTTCTACAGCAGAAGCCTTGATTGGCTTGTTCCAAGTTCTGCCAAGTGAAATGTACCGTATAGGTTAAATTGTGATAGTGTTGTCTGAAGAACCTCCTTCCTCAACCCTTCTCTTCCACTTAGAAGCCAAGGGGAGGGAGATTGGTAGGGGCTTGACAATTTACCCTGCAGGCTTGGTTATTGCTGGCCTCTGAAAATGAGAGTCAGGCCTCTGACGGGACTGCCAGCTTTAGTGTGATGGCTTATGTATAAGGGGAAAACCAGTTTCCTGTGGAAACACCTGTGTCTGTTGTCTGGCTGCCAAACCCTTCAAACCTTTCAACTTCTGTCCCATTCAGACAAGACTGACAGAAAATTAAAACCCTGAAAAGAAGAATTCGGTGGGCAAATTAAGGAGAGGCTACATGTGTCCAGTCTGACAGCACAAGCTCTGGCTTTCAAACTGGGGACCAGTGGAGGGTAGGAGGAGGCACCATGGAACTGCTGTGGTCTCTGGGTGGGCTTGATGTGAAAAGGTTGCACAAGCCTTTGTGCTACAAATGCAAACACAGGAAATATCTGTGTGCTCACCAAACGGCTGCTTTGGTAGGGGGATTGGGCAGGCTGGAGTCTGAAGAGGAGGTTTAGGGTACCTGAACTGCCAAGTGAAGTGTTTCCCTTCACTCAAGCAAGATGCAACCCTTTGAGCAGTATTGTCAGCCTTTCTGTCTGCAAGGTGTTCCAATTGTTCAAAGTGTCTTAGGCTGCATATCACCCTGACAAACACAGATAACACTGGGGACTCAAACATCTTGAAATCTTTTCTGTCCAGAAGGTTGCACTGCACTCTGGACACTCTAATAATACTGTTGGGTTGACCAAGAGACCATGTGTATGTTGTCACTGGCCTTTAAACATTCTGGTGTTTTAAAATCTATTATTGCAAAATGTTTGGGGAAGAACTTCAGATAATAGCTGAAGTGGCTTGCTCACAAGGCAGATTAAGTGGCAGGATTTAAAGGAGCTGTAGAATGAAAAAAATGAAGGCACCAAACTACTGTTGGAGTAGGTTTGCAACCTGCATTCATCTTGTTGTAGCTTTTGTCTACACACAGCTAAAAAACATAAGCTATGTATAAATAAAATCAATAGCTCCTAAGCTCCTAAGAAGTTCATGCATTACTTACATTTGGTTTTTTTTCTTAAAAAGGGAAAGTTTCTGATCCCATTTACCTGATAGAAACTGGAATTCTTTCAGTTCTTACTGAGACCGTTGTGAGCTTCCAGAGAGAAATATGACTGACTTCATATCATGGCTGCTTGCAGTGTGCAAGTACCCTTCTGACATTTTGTTCACCTCCACTGATACCACCTTGGGGGTTTTTTCCTAGGTCTGTGTTGATTGTCATGGTCTTGATGGTTGTTTGCCTGTTCTTTAACTGGTTGAGCTGTTCACTTGCATTTCCTGCTTAATTCCTATCTTTTGAGCAATTATTGCCGCAGGCATCCAGCATTGACCAGAGTTGTGTGTTCAGGTAGCCCCACTGAAGGACAGTTTCATGCATTTATGTTACTTCAGTGTTGCAGGCCATGGGATAAGGAATTGCTGAGTTTTATCTCTGCCTAGAGGTGAAAGTGGTCCTGCAGCCAGGACTATGTTCTGTTGTACTGTTCACCTATTGCTTTCTTTCTGTACATCCAGACATAAAGTGACTGTCTAGGTGCTGAGTATCTTTGGAAATATAACAAAGTGCACGTGCTTCCTTGTGCAAGCAGCCTTTTGTTCCTTTATGTTAACAGACAGCATGTTTTTCAGTGCAAAACGGCATCTTTTCAGAATGTAGGATGAGGAGGCTGGCTCTGGAGTTAGTGTAGCTCAGTAGCTGTCAACAGACTCACCAGGGGTGCCACAAGCATAGGTGTGGGTTGGGTTAGATGTAAACAGTGTGAGGGAAGAACGCACTCTGAAATTTCACTGTCTTCTTCCTGCCTTACAATTTGATCATAAATTTATATTTATGAATTCATACAAAGGTTTCGTGTCCAAGATAAGTGCCAGGAATGGAACACTTATCCAAAACTGTGAGAAAGTAAAAAATAATACACTTACTTCTTTATTAGTAACTACCTGAAATGTCATTCATTTAAAAGACCAATACCGTTCATTTATATGTGGCCTCACTAATATGGGGTTAAATGTCTCTTCTATTCTGACAGATGTGCTACCACCTCCCCCCAAAAAAAGCAAAACCCAACCCACCAACCAACCCCTCTGCTGTTCACTCTGCTTTGATCCTGTAATCTAAAACTGAATTAAATAACTCCTTGTATCAGGCAACAGTCAGATCATCTAATAGAAGCTGAAAAGTTTGTCTTTGGTCAGACAGACTGTACTTGGTATCAACTATTATTTTGAGAACTAGGAAGATCAGATCAGCATCTTAATGCAGTGTCTTCTCCAAAAACGTGGTTTTTTTTCTTTTAGAACACATTTTGAAGAGAGACTTTATTTAAAGCAAGAAGAATATTCTGGCAAGGAAAGAAATATCCAGAAATAATCTCTCATTTTATAACATCTCTCTGGTCTCTGCATATCTAAAGTTATTGGGGAAAGTTGAGAAGTTGTTGGGGGCGTTAAATATCATTAACTCTTTTGAACTGTCAGAAAAGTATATTTTAGTCAAGATATACTGCATATTACTCTTAAGCATTTAAAATGGGACTTTCAGCTAGAAACACAGATCCTATAAGTTGATTTTGAAAAGTCTCAAGTGAAAAACACCCTACACCCCAAACTGCCATCTTCAAGATAGTTGAAACTGATTTTATAACAGTTCTCAAAGGATTAACATTCATGATATGGTCTTTGATGAAAATAATGAAAAGGCTCAATTTGCCAATTATTAATAGACTTTTCAGCTGCGAGGTAGGTTTTTTATACAGTAATAATATTGGTAATAAGATACTTTTTCATTCAGGAAAAACTGTATTATGGCAGTTCCAAAAGATTAATTTAGCTGAAACTCTGGGTAGAAAGAAAGATGCTTGCTCTTAATACTGTAAACTGTGCATTATCTCTGAGAAAGGAGCTTTGTACCTGAGTTGTAGTGAGGACTTCTTTGGGACCTCTAATGTTGGTGTGTGTTGTGCCTTCACTGGTTTTCAGTGCAAATGCTCATAAAACATATTTGTTCCTGTGACAGCGGGCTGAATAAATCCTGGGAGGCATGTTAGGTAGGTTTGAAATTTCCATTGGGTTGGTGAAAAAGAAAGAATCCCTCAATCTTCTTCTATCCAGTGTGTGTACTTTCTCCTTAAATCCCCTCTTCAGTCCTTCTCTAAGGCTCTTCTGCTTTGTTTTTGTTATCCCTCATCAGGCCCAGCCATCCTGTTAAGAAGAAATGAGGGTGGAGATGGCTGGGTGTTGGGGTGACAGCTCTATAAATTTGCTGCTTTCAGACCTGCTGAAGAAATTGATTGTTTAATGCTCAGAAGCTGTTCAGTGGACAGCCATCAGGGGCTGTGTAGGCAGGGTAGAAATAAAGCTCAGAAGTTGTGGAAAACAATTACTAAATATGGCTATGAGTTTATCAATCACTTTGATAGAAAGTATTTGTCAGCCTGTTGTCACCAACAGCGTAGGGGTTTGGCTACATTCCCAGCTGCTATTAGAGGATCAAATAACAGCAAGTGTCCAAAATAACCTTTTACCACCTTCCCTGGAATATGAGGTTCTGACAGCGTGTGTAGCTGGCTGCTGTGGTTGTGCTTTTGTCACCTGAGAATTGATTTGTCACAGTATCATATACATTCATTCAGGAGCAGCCGAGTCCAGAAAGAATAACTGAAATTTAGCAGGCAGATTTTGCTATTAAAGCAAGGCTTTTAAGATCTGTTAATATTTTCTGTGTATGTATGACCTGAAAGTGAATGCTGGTACATTTGTGTGAACTGCTCTGAATAACCTGAGGGAATTCCATCTTTAGAATGGAATGACAGGGTGTTCACACCCATCTGAATCCTCCCAATCAGAAAGACTCAAGTGCTTCAAGTGCTGCATTATCTCTTTAACACTGCAGTTACACTGCGTGGAGACTTTTCAATCAGCATAAGACAGCAAGCCATAAAGAGGTGAGAACACAAGTAAAGGAAACCTCCTGACTTGCCCATCAACAACAACAGCTGTATCACAGAACGCTACAAGATGTGTCTTTTAATGGGGAAGTTGCTCCTGTAAGCCCTCATGGCAATGCTGCCCTTTTGTGCTTATAAAGCTTCAGATGCTTCTCCAAACATTAAGGGTGGATCCAACTTTATCATTTTTTCACCACTGACCAATTTTCTTCATAGGAATACAGTTTATTTATCAAGTCCCAAATCATTCTTCTCATTTTGAGGACTTCTGATTTAAACAACACACACATTCAGCACTGATTCCCAGGCATTCATTTACTGATTATTTCATTATCAGCCAAAGACCAAATATTGAGAGGAGTTAGCTTGGTTTATTGTCAAGCTAATTACTTTTCCTATGCCATTGTTTAAATTATGTAGGAATGTGTTGACAACAGTGTTCATCCTCAGTAATTTGTTATTTGATGTTGCTTCCAGTATTAATTGTACATTATTAAAAATTACAATAAAATGGTGACACTTGAGTACATACATCCGTATAGACTTCCTTTAATTGGGGAGGGGTGAAATAACCATAGGCAATAAATACAATTCCTTCAATCAAATTAGTTAGAATATTTAGTTTGCTGCCTTGGTGAATTTGCTTAAATGCTTCTCTAAATTTTATTGACAGTATAAAGCTGGTTCTAACAGTCAGCTCTTCAGTATATTAAAAGAGCTCATAAATGAATATAAAATATTAAAGAAGGTTGTCATTTGTTACAGCTAAAATCAACTGTATGTGCCGAATTCTAATGCAATGGTTATCAACCCTTCCATGGCCAGCACTGGAAAACTCCACAAGAAAAGTGTCTCAAGGCCTGTATTTGCATAAACACTTTCACATCAGTTTTAGAATTGCAGGCAAAATATTATATTAAAACCTCTTATCTAACTATACAAGAATTATTATTTTTCAAGTAGTGTTTTATATGAACTCACTATTCCTCAGGCTGACATAGTTCCACACCATTAATTCCATAATCATGGCTGAGAATTTGGTTTTCACATCTTCATTTTAAAAGGACATTAGTATGCAAACACACATATCCCATCAATTACTGCAACATTTAAAAAAAACCCTGAGACTGTCATTGAAAAGACTGTATCAGTCACATTAATGGTTTCATCTGATATTATACACAAAAGCACATGTTTTTACAGTTTCAAAACAAACGTGTAGTTGTGATTATTTTATTATTGAAGAAAGGGAGCATTAGGTTTAATGAATCTAGGTGGAGATGTCTTTAAATATTTTATAATGCCATTTTAGGCACTTAATTTTTAAAAAAATTTCCCTTTACTCTCACTTTTTTAAAAGTCTCCAGATAAAAAACAGAGTGTGCGATAAAAGAACCATACAAAAGAAACCCCAAAGTATTCTTAAATTCAGCCTGTTAGTTCACACATTACAGTTAGATTTTCTCTGTACTGTATTTGAGTATTTGTACATGTAGTTCTATACAGCCTAATGCTACTCAGTTTTTCTGACAGCTCCTGGCAGCAGATTTCCTAAATTGCCATGCATCACTTAAGAGCTGGAGAAAAAAATAATTAATAATACAACTGTTGCCACACAGCAACATTTCCCCCCCCATACTTTTGTACAATCCCTTACATGTGCAGAAACCTTCTGTTGTGAGAGTTACCAAGCAGCAAGGTTTTACCCCCAAGTTACAAAAATCCCAAGGAAGCTAAATAAAAAATAAAATTCTAATAAATCTTCAGCCATAGTGATGTGAAAGTGAGTCTGTAATTACTTCTGCCACTCACAATACATTTTTAATATATGTCTATTCAGTAAGGTCCATCAATTATTATTCAGACCCCTCCCAGCTATCACAAGGGGTGCTGGATGCTTGATGTGGGACCGTTATATCTGACAAGGGTCATGACAGAATTTTCTAACTGAGGAGTTCTAAAGTCATTAAAATTGCTCTTGAATTGTTTTGCTGGCCAGAAAAATAGCAGGAGGGTAAACAGGCAGGATGCCTGTACAAAACTCCCCAAACAATATTTGGTGGGGAGAGTCAGAGTCATTGTGGCCAAGAATATCCAAGTGGGAAGAATGAGAACATATTTTGCAGGCTTGGGGCAGAAGTGACATACACCTTCTCCTTATGCCCCAGAGAGAGAAAAATCTCCTGAGCTTGGCTCTTTCTGCAGAGTTTTCCCTTTTTTCCCCAGTTTAGTGTAGGTTGGTATGACCTGCAGGCCATGCTTTATAACCTTTGGCACATCTGGGAGTGCAAACCTCCCAGGGTTCTGGCACCACAGCTTTAGCATCCCCAGTTGAATTGGGAGCTGGTTCTGAGTTGGCTTTCCAGTGGAAAAATTCCTTAGCTGAAAAATAAATGAACTGGTATATTTCTACCGATTTTGATGCAATAACAGTCTAAATAAGCTGAATACTACAGTTGATCATATGCCAGTTAAAGATAACCAAGCAAAGCGTTCCTTACTTCTTTTCCTGTACTGAAGCATAAGCCACCAAAGCAACCAAAAAACCCCACACCACTCATGCTAAGCAGTGATTTCTGTATCTCTTTCTTTCCTGACATATTTCTAATCTACAGTTGAGCAAAACAGTTAAAAACCCAGTGGACTCACTCTGAATTGGGTCAGACTCTGGCCTCAGTTTGTTTTCTGACCTGCTCTTTTCTTGAGAGCAAAGTAACTTCAGTATTGATTTCTCCAAAGGACACAGCATGAAAAACATGAAGCAGTTCCATCCTGATGGTTGACATTGACAATCAAGTGCCTGGTGCTATAAAAACACTTTCAAATCCTTACCTAAATTTGGAAATATTTAACCTATGACTTGCTATTTGCAAGTACATGAATAACCTCCAGAAAGCCAGAGCAGAGAAGAGAAACTTGGACTGAAGGTTTTTTTTTCTGCAAAGCATAAGCATAAGTTTAAACTGTCCTGGTTAGTGTCACAAAGGTGGAACCAAAACTAGAGGCCAGCTGGGTTGGACACAACTGTAAAGACTTGATGAGAAAGCAGTAAGTGGGCTATGAAGTACAAAACTTCATTCATTTACCAAGAAAAAATACCTACAAAACAGAGATACTGCCAGTGTTTACCAAGGACTTCAGCAATGCCTCTATTAACCTGTTACCTTGCCTAGCTGGGGAAAAAATACAAGGCATTTGCCTTGTATTAAAAAAACCCTAAACCCTAGGTTAATTCTATCAGCAAGGCAAAAGCTGCTCAAAGTTAAGCCTGATATTTATGGAAATTGTTCTGAATGGCACTGGCATGACAAAGATCAAGAGATGGCGACAATTTTTTTAAGTGTTGTTTCAATTAAGTGCCTAACATTTGCAATTATGGAGTTTTCAGAAGCTGAGGCAACAACATGTTCTCATTAATTTATCCAGCAATAACAGTTTTGGCACGAGGCTGGAATCACAGGCCAATAAAACAGATGAGCAGGCAGAGCTGTCTCTCACTGAAAAGACAATTGGCCTCAGTAGGCTTTCTTGCAAAGTCCATAACTAATTAAAGTATTTACACAGACTGCGAGACTGAAGACCTTTGGCAACCTTTTGGGACGTGTTCATGGGAGGGAGGCAAGTGTCCAGGAACAGCACAAGGAAAGAATTCCATGTGGTTACACACACACTTCTCATTTTACTACGCTAGTGACATACCGGCAAAGTGATGAAAAATTGACACCAGTGTGCAAGAAAATACTAAATCTGTATTTGTCTCATGTTGGATTTTTACAACAGTCAGTATGTGCCTTCCAAATTTTACAGTCAGTATATGCCTTCCAAAATGTTTTACCAATATTACTAATTAGCTTGTAAAATTTTCTTACAAGGTACCCTGGGGTAGTAAATTTGACCACTTTTGATTAAGTTGTGAAGAAAGATCAACTAGTTTCTGCAAACCATTTTTGAAGTGCATCTCAAGAGTTCCTCAAAGATATGCTTCCAATTCATTCTACCAAAAAAATCCAGTATCACCATCTGAGAAAATAAACCTGCCTGGAAGCTTTGATTATATAACAAGGTTATTTAGTCATCTTTTACAGGCTTAATTTCCACAGCAAATAATCCCTGTGGAGACTGGCATCATAAACGTTCCAGTTGGTACAGTTACACTCCAGGAAGTCAAATTTAGGCAACAGTATATGAGATATGGTACCTCTCTACTTTCTTGCAATCGGGGAGACAAGATTTTTAGAAATATTTATATACTTTCACATTTATTTTAAAATGAGATTTATTGCCTGTTAATTAGTTGAAATTATTGTCAATTGAATACTGATTTTCATCCACTCCTAGACCAGACACAACACGCATCAAAACATCCTGGCATAAGTCTTAAAGTTGCTAATTAAAAAGTAGAGGCAATGTAGTTTGTGCACGTACCATTTGCTTTAATTTAACATCATTTAACGTACTTGTACTTGCTTAGACCTACTGCCACTTGCAGCAACTTAATCAGAGATTGTTCATTCATTTTTCAAAGATGCCTGAGCCTCCTTAAGAGAGAGGCAATATATATCAGTATGAACTTTTCCAATTTCTACTTTATCTTAAGTGCAAATAACCAAAACCACCTTCGTGCAACCATGTCAAAAACCACATGCACAACCGCCTACATTCTGAGCACAATATTCTGTTGCAAAGATTGAATCAGATTTTATTAAACCTGAGTAACCTATTGCTGTTTAAGGGAAGGTAATGATGCCTATATAGGTGAAAATTTTAACACCACATCTTTGAAAAACTGAAATACATACTAGATTCATGTATTCAACATCTTATTCCACAATTCCATTTCCTGCCAACTCTTTTGGTGCTTTAATTCTCTACACATTGCCTTCTTAAATAAAAGAAATGCAGTGACAAATAATGAAGTGGAAATGCAGTGAAGAAAAAGCATGTGGATACCTCAAGACTGAGAAGGTACAGCCTTTACTCTTTCACTGCTTTGTTCCCTATCTCCTTCCAAAAGGAGATGGAGACCAAAACTTAGGTGGCCAGACAAAATTCCCTTCTGCAGGACACTGGAATTCCCTCCTACAGCATATAAAAGTCTCTGTACCTCAATGAGCACAGGGCAAATTAATGTAGATATTTTTGTACATGGATACTGACATCCTCATGTATTTCCTCCTCTCAGGAGGAATGGATGAGAATGGAGAAGATTAAGGAGCGGGGGAAAAAATTCTTAGTTGCTTGATTTTGATGCTCTAAAACAATTCTTGGTCAAGTCAATGAAAATTTGACTTCTTTTTCTCCTGTGAGCAATTAGACAGAGGTGACAGATTGTGGAAAAAAAGCAATCCCACAATGGTATTTTCATTTGGACAAATTAATTGCCTTCTTACTGCCTGCATGCAAATAGCAAGGTCCTTCTGGTTAAGGTCCTTACCCAGAGCTCTGTGGAACTGCATTTGTGTCTCTGTCCTGTTAATTCTTGACGAATCTTAAGAGGTAAGGCCTAAGTGATGTAGACACGTGCTGCATGACAGAGTCGGCAGGAACCTCTGATGACTCTCAGCCCATCTGTCACACAAAGTGCTTCAGTGAGCATTTTTTACAGTTTTTCCACTGTCAGATGAATTCTCTTCCCCACCACAAGTATTTTCCACATTTTATCAATACTTAAAATACAGGTTACAAACCAAACCCTCACTAATAAATTAGGGGAAAAATTACACAAAGAAGAAATGGTTAATTATTTTTATCAACATAGCTCGAGGTTCTTTTCCAATGTACTGATAGTGCTCTCCTTCATGAGGGCTAAAGTTTCAAGTACTGAATAATTGAGAGAGAAATAATACTCTGTTTTAACTACCAAGCTTTTCAGAATACATATGTGGGTTATGATGATGCTGAGAAATATAATAGGATGCTCCCAACAGCCATATAATACCTTTCAGCCAGATGTTATGCAGAAGAGAGCCTGAATTCAGTCAAAGAAGAAAACATCAGGTGCAGGGAAGGTGCTTAAATCCTGGAGGGTATTATTCCATCACTCAGTACTATAATCCTTAAATGATTATTTTGGAAATAAGAACCCACATTTTTTTCATTAGGCATAAACAAAGAATCATCTCTAACTTCACCTTCGATCAGTTTGACAATTCTTAACCTTAGGACAATGTTAGGACTGAAAGGACTGCACTTGGCCGTGCCTCAGCCACAGCAGAACTGTTCCCAGAGAGAGTTACACTGCTCACCACAAGCAGAGACTGCCCCTTCTTCATAAAAACCCTGCTTCTACAACGATTAACAATAAGCTCTGCCTCTTTTTTTGTTGTTTTTTTGGTTTTGACTTTCAGCATTCATTCTTGATTTGATTCACGACAGATTGGCCGTTGTATTAGAATATCTTCCTGATCTGTCTGTGGGGACCAGACTTGCCTCAGGGCCTCTTCCCTTGGCTGCAGCTCTATGCAGAACAAACTGAGAGCACACCTCAGCTGGCAGCCACTGTTCACCCCAACAAGAGTGCCAGAGTATATGGGCTGGAATATATGACAGGGGTAAGTTTAAGAGGAATCCTGAAATACTGTGGTAGCAGTCTTGGTGGCTGAATACAATTGAATTATTTTAAAAGTATCCCCTTCTTCGCCTTTCAACTCCCAGCTTTTCTGTAAGAAAGGACTTCCACCTGTGTCCAGTGAATTCTAAGGGTATGCGAGGTTAAAGAATATTCTAGTAGGACCTTCAGAATAAAGGGACTTGTAAGCTGACAGAAACTACATATTTTTTGATCTTATTTAATGGTGAGTATTGGGGGCTGTGGGCAGTGTAAAATAGGAATGTTGTTGTATGTGTCCTAACAGGATTTTAGGGCTAGACTCCTGCTTCTTTCGTCTCTCAATATTGCCTTAACCTATATTTTAATAGATTTATTTTTATGCTATTGAGTGTCTTAGTCAATTTATAACTTTCTCACTATGACATGAGCATGATGGACTCCAAATGCTGATCATCATTTCTTACTCAGTGCTACATGGCTTTGCACACTGGGTGCAGTTTAGATGTTAAGACATTTGCACAGCAGGTGAAAAAAATGGTTACACACAGATGGCTCTTGCAGGAAAATAGGTTATACAAATTGTTCTTATGCTAAGTCATGATTGTCGCTTCTGACATAAATCAGTGTGGCTTTTTCACTTGCATAAGCACATCTGATACTGCTCACATAGCTCATAACAACCTACTGAGGAAGCTGAATGCTTTTCAATCTGCAATTTGCCTCATTTCTGGTAGACTTCCACCTGACTCGTTACTGAAAAATCTAATCAGAAATCAGACTTGCAATGTTGTTCTGGTTTTGCAAAAAGAGTGGCTCTGAGGATTTTCATTATATTTCCAAAAACTTTTCCTTTTCCATGAATCAACCTTGATTTCCCATAGCTAACTGTGTTTCCTTGGAGCTGCAAATGAACATTTCAGTTGTGGAAAGCAGTTTATTCTGCCTCCCCTTGGAGCATGAAGCAAACCCAGCTCAGGTCCCTCTGGCGCCTTTTTACTGGTTTGGCTGAACTCTAACAAATTATCTGTTCCCGCTGCTCTGAACATCTCGAGTTGTGTAACTCAAACAATTTTCTGGCAGCTGTTTCTGGGTGATTTGGAGCCATCCCATTCTTTGGAGAAGCAGCTCTGTCTCTGCTCTGTTCCTAAGCAGCCTTTCATTAGCAGCGTGCAGGCAGCAAACACAGCGGCACCACACCTGATGCTGAGTGCTGCGCAGTGGCACCTGCACAATTGCTGGCTGGCCTGCTTCTAAGGCCGTCTAATGAGGAAGATGTACCTTTCCTAATGTACAAATAGTCTAGGAATGTGTCCCGGTTTCCCAGAACGATGGGCTTTTCATATATTCAAATATTTGCATACCTGATAGAGACATTTTTATGCATTGGGTGCCCTGAGAACTTATCTGCAGCACACCTGCTGTGTTTTTTTAATCATTACTTTGACTGTGTCTGTGCAGAAATTAACGCCTCTCTTTTTCCCATTATGTCTCCCAACTCTCCCTTCCCCCAGCTGCTGATTTGGATAGAGGTACAAGATGGTTTTATAGCAGGGTACAGCCTTGATATAGAAGGGGAAATAATAATCCTGGTGAAAAGAATTTTTATACTCATATGATGGCATCTGATGGAGAATTTGGCAGCTATTAAGTACCAAGGTTTAAAAAAAAAACCCGAAGAATCAGTGATTTTCATGCTTTGGGAGATATTCAAAAATTTGTCTCTTTTTTGTTGTTTTTGGAGAGTGAAAAAAAGCAATTGAGCTGTTTTACTTCTTTTAAAAAACTTTTCTGTCTTGTTAATAATGTCTCTTTCTTTAGAGCATTTATTTTAAAATCTTAGTAGAATGTAATGGAATGAGAAAAATAATTTCATCTGCCTTAATCAAATGCTTTCATGGTTCTACTATTCAAAGTAGCTAGTTTTATATGGTACTTCTGTGGATAATTCTTCTTTTTATAAGCTTCACAAAACCCAGAAATAAATATTAAGTGGGGAGGGAGGTTTAGTGGCTGAAAAATAAGATATGAAGTATTCCTGCAATGAAAAAACCAATTTACTGATTTTTTTGTGATTTAGTAGCTTGACATACTCTGTATTAGCACAGCACCTATACTACAGAGGAGCCACATCCTTCTTTTCACTGATATTTGTATGGCTTTTGAAAGTTTGAAAAATAAACCCTTATAGCCCACATGTCTGGGGACTCCTGAAATCGGAACTGATTTATTGCATATTTATTGTACCCTCAGAGGTAAAGATGAGGTACCTGGAGAGCTGTTTTCCTTGGTGTTCTGAGCAGCTGGGTGATGGCCCCAGGGTGCTGGGGAGCGAGAGGAGGTGCAGTGTGCCCAGGAGCCACCTGAGTGTCCTGTCTGGAGAACACAAAGAAGAAGGCACACTATGAAGCACAGCTGCCCTGTTCCATGGTTGTAATCATTGCTCCAAAGTTTGGGGCAGATTTTTGCTTTCTGAAGCCAGGTAGCTTGTCTTTGGAATCTCTACAGTCATCTCTAAATAACTTGCGTCCACTTTGATTGGAATCATTCAGACATGCTGATTCATTTGGCGTGGATAAACAAAAGGGATTTGCAGTTCAAAACCATGGTTTAAGATAGCTTTTTCTGGTCAGAAAGCTCAGTAAAATTGCTTGCTGAAGTCTTTTTAAAAAACCCCTGAGACTGATATATTATTCATGAATCATTTAGGAAGAAAGGAGCCCTTTTTGATAGTTACATTTGTTTCCTGAATTATCATTAGGCTTTTTGTTCCTCTTCATTTTTAATACAAGGGCTGGTTGCAAGGTCTGATCCTACAAACCCTTTCAGGTACCTTCCATTATTTTCTCAGATTGTCACAAAATTCTTTGGATATTTTAGGGCCTTCCCTGACATGTCCTCAGAATCTGAGGCGTTTAAAACCAGCTTTTGGATGTATTAGGAAGTGCACATGTAACTTGCAGTAAGCTTGTAGAGGAGCTTAGTTTTAATTAGAGACACTGGATGTTACAGCTCTGCTTTGTTACAGCTCTTTCCTTGTTTTATTCATCAAGTTTACTTTCAGACTGGTACTCATTTAACATGAAGCTTTGTGTCCCTGTACTGTCACTGAGGCTGCGAGACAGTCTGTTCAATAATGTTGTTTAATGAAATGCAGACACTCCACGTCTTGCTGCATTATCACAACACGTGAAAGCTCATCTTCACCCAGCAACCAGGGAAAACCCCCTTCCCACCCTGCTTCAGCAGCACTACATCAGTCTGTGTGGTATCAACACTGAGCACTACCTGCAGCCACCGGGAAGAGGGACACGAGCTCTGCAGGGCTTTCTGCAGGTCTCAGGGAATCCTCTCCAGGATCAGGTACCTTGGCAGTGTCAGCAGATGTTGGAGCCCCTGTACCAGCTGCCCCTCCCCATCAGCCTGGCCCAGATGCTCTGGCACATCCTTCGGGATGCCTCGAGGTACAAGGCTTCTCTCTTTTTAATCTCTTGGCTAACAGCCCTAAATAGGATAATTTTTTATTTTGACCTGTTTACTCTCTGAATTAAAAAGGGCAAATGCTTTTCTTAGGAACTAGTGGAGAAGAAATGAGTGAGAAGTTTAAAGGCTGTAAACACCTAGCTGTGATAATGACTGGCTTAATTAGTGCTGAGCCATCCTGGTGTTACTCAGCAGCAAAACAGGCTACTAATGGTTGAATTGAAGGAGGATAAATGTGCCTGTCTAATATTGTGTTTCTTTTTTCATTAATTTTGTCTAATTTAGCCAACTGCTCCCTTTTCAGTAGAGTTCAGAGAAAAAAAATCTTTAACTGTGTAATTAGTGTACCTTTGTACTGGCAGCTCTAATCTCAGGATTAGTTCAGTTCTCTGCCCACTGATACCCAGTTATCTGCCAGCACCTTAAATGGAACTGGTGAGTTTAAAATTAAAAGCTTGGTGATGTTGGATATGCCAGCATCATCTTCATTATAGCAACTTGCAGCAGTATCTGAAAATAAAAAACCTGGTAGAGAGTTTCCCTGGGGGAACAGCAACCCAGATACCCAAATGGAAGGATGGCATTGCAAATATGCTAAAACAAATAGAGCCAAAGTTGAGAAGAGGGGGTGGTTGGCAGGAGTCTATGGAGCTGCTGCTTCTGTACCTCTTCCTGAAAAACCCTTTTCCTGTTGCTTTTGTTATTTGCTGCTAGTAAGAAATGCGGATATAGTAATTCACATTTTAAATAGATTTCTATAAAAAGTAGTATCTATAGCACAACAAAGGGTCATAAATTGGGAAATAAATAGATGTCTTATATTTGCATAAGTGATTATATTTCAAAGGTTTAAAAAAAACCTGGATTTCTATAAGAGTTTAGGTATGTTTCATAAGCACATTGAGTGGCTGGTTTAAGGCACTTTTGAAAGTAAACTATATTGTTCTGTGAGCCTTGTAACATCAAATAACAAAAAAAGACAAATCTTAAGGGAATTTCCTAATCTTAGTTAATATTGTGACTAGCTGTATAGCTGTAAAATATGCAGAAACCATTTCTCCAGTTCCCTCTTGCTCAGTTTTGCAGATGTTAAATAAGCTGACTACACAAAATGCTGTTCTTCTCTATTTAGAGATAAACTGTAGCTCCCTTCCTTCTATCAGTCTTATTTTTCTGTAATTTCACAAGCTGTTCTCTGTAGGCACTATGAAAATTTGGCAGTGGCCTACCTGTAACCATGAGATTTTTCCATGGTGCATGAACTGTTCCATGCCAAGTTCCTTTGGGCTACAGACATTAGCACTTGCTGATGGAGTGGACAACTGGGGCAGAGCAGAGGTCCATTCCCTGTGTTTTGAGCTGCCTTTTAAAGGTGTTGGTCTCTTGGTTTCAGTCTGCAGTTCCCACTTGTGAAGTGCTGGGGGATTGCAGGTGGAAAAACTTGTGATTTGTATCAATGAGTATGCCCTGAAGGCAGGGTTTGAATTTTACTTGGCTGAGTAAATGCCAGAATCTACCACGAAATCAAGGAGAAAACCTGGGATGGGAGGGTATAGCATGGCTGGAGATGTGAAAACAAGGAAAGTGGAAGAAATGGGAGGAGTGATGAGGAAAACAAGACAAGCTGCTATCCGCTGTCAACTCAGCAAGTTTTTTCTATATTTTTTACTGTCTTGAGCAGCAGCAAACACGAGTTCCCAGAGCTGCTGTGCCTCCCTTTGGCGTTCTGAGGTGTCACTTGTGCACATAGAGACAGAAGCGCAAGGGTTTTGCTTCCCCTGGAGGAAGTTTTGGGTGCCAGTAGTGCCCAGCAGCCCAGCGATGTCACTGCTCTCTGGAGTGAACAAGTGTGACATAACACACTGCGGATTCTGGGGCTGAAGGTTGGGGTGGCCAGCACTGGGCAGCCTGTGGGTTCATAATATTTTCCAGTAGTCTTGTGTAGCACAGATCACATACAACGCTCTGACGTAAACTTCAAAGCCAGCTGTCTTTCCAGAACCTTCATCAAGGCATACAGCTGCTTGCCTGAAATTCCAAAATGAGGGGGGAAACTGCAGCTTCAATCATTATTTTTCTTTTCACAGTGCACCAAAGATTTTATTCAAAATTTCACTTGGCAGCATACAAGAAATGTGCAAAACTAATTCTCTGGCATTTTTGTTACTTTATATAGCTAATTTGCACGACAGGAAACTGATTTGAATAAACAGTAGTTCGTAATTCAAGTAATGCTTGGCTAAAAACCTTGGCATCGGGTAAGATATAAATTTAAATGAACAAGTCTGTTAGCCTCCTCAAATGGGCCTGTAACAGAAATCTGCAGGCAGATTTGTAAATAGAGAAGCAACATTACTCACCCCTGTAATAGAAAATGTCTAATATTGTGCATACATTTATCAGGATAATTAGATTGCAAAAAGTTACCAGATGGCATAGAGGTTTATATGGGTTTCAAATGAATTAAGGTTGTGGGAGCCCACAGAGAGGCTGTTAAAAGGCAATTCTGTACATAAACTGAAATCTGAAGAAGTAAGCAAAAATACTCTTTGTTGAGGGAATAGTTAAAATAATTACAAAATAAGTAATGAAACTCTGAGGATCTGATTTTTTCCAAACATGAACATTAGCATAGCCTTGTTAACATGCTGTTTTCAGGTTTATAGTAAAAAATCAGTTGGGAAAATACAGTCCCCAGGCTTAGAACGTGCTCAGGTACAGAATATAAATACTCTGTCTGGTGGTCAACTGTGTCTGTTAAAACAGCTTTGTTCTACTGATGTCTGGAATTCTCTGTACAGTTTAATTTTTGGCGGTAGTGAACAAATGCTGGTGTTGTTAAACCTGTATTTACTGGTTACTGCAAGTGCTGTGCCTCATCTTTTTGAATGTTAAATAAATCTTGCACCAGTGAAATAGGAGAGGCAGTGATAAGCTTTGACAACTGTTTAAGCAATAAGGGAACATCACAGTTTTGGTAACAGATGTGCGTCTTGTGTACATTGTGCTACCAACATGGGACATTATTTCATTTATCTTGTTTACAAGTTTGTTTGAACCCGAAGGCAGAGGCAATGGAGACAGCACGTGAGGATGAGTCTTTGAGGAAGGCTGAAATTAAAGAGTTGTCAGTCCTGGCCTTTTTTTCAGAAGATGCTGATGGTACTTCTTTGTTTTATGACAAGTACTGGGCATCATTGCAGTTTCTGGCAGTCTCTCATTCATGCATCCATAATAAGCCAAAAAAGTCTGCATGGGATTTTTGAAGTTGGGCAAGAATTCAGTGAGAACAGAGGAAACTCTTGGAAATGTATTTTGTCAAAAATGTCTTGCAAATGTCTGGTTTAACATCTCTGGGGAAACTGTGTCAGGTTAGAAAAATAGATATGTAGGTTATTCAGAAACTGTTCCAAAATCCTGAGTGTAATGAAGGTAGACATCTCAAGTCAATATGGGCTACCAACTTTCTGACAGGTTCAGGTTCTATTTCTCTAGTAAAAGTAATCAATGATTGCACCTGTTTGCTGTGTTGGGGTAGATTTACTGCAGATTTGTGTAACAGCATATGTGAAGGTCTGGTAGCAATTTCCCTCTGATGGTTTGCAGTGTCTGTATTGATATAGTGCTGTTATTTTTTCTGTTAAATATAGCAATTGAGGGGGTTGTATTAGATGGCTGAAGAGACTGTAAGTCTGAACTGAGAATCAGGTGATACAGGATTTTTCCCTAGATTCTTTTTTTATTGGCCTTTTGTATGTCTGGAGACAAATCACTCATTTCTGTGTCTCAGCTTTTTCAGCTGTTAAAATGAAGCTAATGGTAGTGATTTCCTACATTAAACACTTCCATATCACTAATCCAAGGTGCTACTTAAGAGTTAAGTATTGCTTATTACTAAATTCCCCACTTCTACAGTGATCCTGTGCAGAATGTAAGCCTTGAGCTCATGCTTCACTGACTTCCTAAATTGAAATAGACTGAAGCATATGTTTAACATCTGTCTTTAACTGGGGACTTATAGATGGAGAAGAAGCCACAAAGCATTTCGAGGTCTCTGAATTCTGAACTTGCTTCTTTCCAATGCACACCAAAACTCGTGGTTGCCCATCTTCATGGGAATAGTACAAAGCCCAACTTTCTAAGCAGTCTTTTCCAAGATGAGCCATGTGCACAGTCTGGAAATTTTATTAGCGAAACCAGTTTGTGAATGTATTTAAATGTGTTCAGTTAGCTTGCTAGTTTCCTTACTCTGAACTAAAAAAATAGTCCTGGGCTTTTTATTTAATACATGGAAGGGTTTTTTTTTCAGATTGCATCCATATTCTTCCCCTCAGTAATTATATTTTTTAATTATTTGTTTGTTTTCAACTACTGGTTGAGTTGATAGTGGTTTGGCATGGAGGTCTTATATACATGGTTGTGACAACAACAGGCTCTGTTCAGTCTCTTCTTATACTGTAACATTTCATACCAGATAATCACCTTCAGCATTAAAAAAAGTTCAGTTTATAAAGTCCTGGATTACTCTGTTTATTACTGCAGTCTCAGACCCCATACAAGACTGTTTTGGCCCTGCTTAATTGACAACAGATAATTTTAGCAGCTGACATGACCAAAAAGCAGAAATAGCAGAAAAATCAGTGTAACTTTATACTCCTCTACACAAAGCAGGAGAAAATATCTTTTATTCTCATGGTAGCTGCCATTGTTCTTCTGATACAGAAAGCATTCTGTAACACATACTCAATGTTGTATAGGCTGTTGTGGTCTGTGAATTAAATATTTGTTAAAATTGTGCCCTTTTGGAAAGGACAAAAGTCATATTAAATAAAATGACAGAGCACTGATATTCCCTAGGCTCTAATGTATATTGAGGGATCATTTTTTTGATGGTTTAAAGAGCATTCTGCACTTTTAGCAAGGAAACTTTTAATGATCCATATCTGAATCGTTCTGCCAGATAAACAGAGGCCAAATCCTTCCAGAGGCTGTGTGGGATTGGCATTTTGATCCTGGGACAGCTGCATGTGCTGGGAAGATACTTTGCTACTCACTCAGAGTGTGCAGTAAATGGAGTTTGCAGGAGCCACTTCAGCATGAGAGAGGACAGAGATTTTCAGAGTTGTTTTCTTGATTCTCATGTTACAGCCAGATTTACACATGTAATTAATTTCTTTGCTCCAGGTGCGTTTTTTAAAGAATTTTTTGAAAATTGGAACACATTTCAGTCATGGTCAGTGTTTTTAACGATTTTGTGTTGGTACTAGGATATGTTCACTATAGACATCAAAATAAATTAAGATGAAATACCTGTATTATAGGTCTTGAGTAGAGTAAGATGTACAATAGAAGGCTAAAAATCATATGTAATTTACATCCAAATTCAACTAAATCGGTGGAGATTAGAAAGTAACTGGCATCTTTGCTTTGAGGAATGACTGACATGCTTCCTTTGTTTGCCAGCTCTTTTGAAAGGAATTTACTGCTGCTTTTGAGTATTTTGAAAGCACTAATCTAATTGTTAAGTGGGTAGAAATGTACAGACCATCATGCTGCTTACTTAGTAAATGAATATTTTGCAGGGTTGCTGTAAAGAAACACAGTACAATAAAGCTTACTGAAGTTGCTGCAATGTAACAAAGAGATTAAATGCATTATCTTCAATGTGACAGCTACATTTTGTTCTCTGGGGAGTGTTTTGAAGCATTTATTCCCTGCCAGAAAAAAAAACAAAAAAACAAAAACCACCAACCCTTTTGGTGTGACACATTGAAGTTTCACATAAGAAATAATAGTGTAAAATTAGTAGATCTCACCATGAATAATTCAGGATTTCTAATTTTATCTGAAGCCTGTCTTTATAAATTAAGTTAATGGTAAACTTAATGGTAAATACTGGTTTGAATGAAATAATGGACTTTTTTTCTTCATGAAAAATTTAAATACTGAGACCAATTATAAAAATTAGATGAGAGAGAACTGAAGTTCTTAAACAAATCATTTTATTTATACCTCTATCCAAACCATCCAGTAATTGACCCATATGGCTAATAAAAAGAGCAGAGTCTAGTTTGAAAGCAGAGAAGAGTATCTGGTGGCATTAAGTAGTCCCTGTGCCATGTGATTATTGAAACCACTCAATGGCCTTGTCTGGAGTAAAGCCAGTGTTTGTGCACTTAAACACGAGCTACGTTTCAGAGGAAATGGAACTCTTTAAGTACTTCTGCCACAGAAAATCCGATGAACAGTTAAGAGAGGTGGCTACTGAGGGTTCTCCAAACCAGACTGGCAACTCCATTAAAATTCCTACAGGCTTGTTTCTGGGCCCCCGTTAGGAAGAAATAAGTGCCTTTAAATATTCCAAAAAACTCCTGTTACTTGTAGCTCCAGAACAAAGCAAATCCAAGCGGGAACAAGCATGGACTTCTTGGAGGGTGTTTATTCTGCTTAATTAATTGTCACTTTATATTGTGTAAGATACCACTGTTTTATATATGAAGAAACAAAAAATTAATCCATAAAGTAATCCAGAAAACTAAGTCCATAAATGTCTTTTTAGAAGAAAAAGTGTCTGCCTTCTCTTCTCTTCTCTTATGGTGCAGCCCTTTTAAGGAACTTTTCCAGGACATACCCCTGTTGTCAACCAGGAGCCTGCTGAGTAAAAGCTTATCTTGCAGAAGTAAGGCCACAGGCAGCAAGCCCGGAGTCTCAGATGTGAGAAATTGAAGTCTTATGCCTGCTAATATAGTTGATACCTCACTGAAAGACATGAAAAATTCTTTTCAGAATACTAAAATAACCTCATAGAGCCCTTTACACCATTTCAGAAGCATGTGAGGCCGTGGAGGCTTCTGTTTCATGTGAGATCTTTTTTTAATTCCATGTTAACCCTTTTTTATTTTCCTTTTCTGGCAGGAATATGTTTTCTGCCTGGTTCTCTGATCTGAGTTAATTTAGTCAGCAGAGTTAGGCACAGAACTGGGCTCTCAGGGAGGTGAAAGACATGTCACTTGACTATCTCTGTCCCGAGCTGAGATTGGTATTTATTATGCTAATAAGCACAAGGTGGATGTAAAATATTTCCATGTCCTTTGCTGCTGATATCCCTCTCTCTAGGAAGGCGATCTGCAAAGCCCAAATGTCTGCTTGTACAGGATAAGGTTCATGTCACATTTTAATCAAAAATAGGTGATTTTAAATGGGGGAGTAGTCCAGTTGATGAATCAGAAGATCATGTCTGCCTTTAAACCTGTCTGTAAATGTGTAGAAGAGAAGCCTTAATTATTGTTAGGTTGTTCATAAAATATATATATACACTCATTGCAATGCATATGCACATATATGCAGATCTAACTGCAATTAATTAAAACTTAATACTAAAAGGAGAGACAAAGAGCAGTGAATAGACTGTCTCTAAGTATTGCATAGCAAATGTGCAAATAATTGACGCCTGAGGAACCTGCTGGCAAGTAGTTGAATTATCTTTGGCATCCTCTGCATTCTGAGCATGTATCTGTAGCTTTGTTTTTTATGTTCTCTGAGCCCTGTGCATTTTAGTGCCCAGAACAGCAGTAAATTGAGTGTCTGACAGCTCTTGAAATGCATGTTCTGCTGCTTTCGGTTGAATACGTTCTGAAATCAATGAAAGAAAATGTACAGTTTTTATACATGTTTAATATCTTTCTACAAGAGAAGGTCAAATGAAGTGGAACATTTCATTTTCAGTGGTCTCGTGTTTGTGGTGGCAGATGAGAGCTGCGTGGATCAGATGAGGCTGGAAGGCTGAGATGCTCTGGCAGTGGGTTGGCAGGTTTGTGCCCCAGCAAGGGGGAGTGGTACAGAGCTGCCATATAAATGACATGAATAAATTAACCTGTGCACTTAACCTGCTGCTTGTAGATTGAATATGCTCCACTTAATTACTTTATGTTGAATTAGAAGTTTTCTCTTGAAACACTTAAGTGTTACAGCCCTGTTTTCTGTTATGTGGGAAGTACATCAATAAACACACAACATGTTCTTAAGGCATCTTCCTCTGGATGGCAATAACATCTAAAACATCTGCTTCTTAATATAATGTTGGTCAAAAATGTATCACGTAGTAAAATAGAGTATGCACAGAATTTAATTTATTTCAGATGTGTAAAAAAAGGTGAAGCTAACTAAAAGCTACTCTACAATATTATACGTAGGTTTTAGAGAGGAATGGAGCTTGTGTACTGTATTTAATATTTTTAGAATATTTTATTTAATAACTTTGGTTTTAGCCAAAGAAGAAGAAGAGAAACTTCCACTAGCTTCATTTAGCAGCAAGTTCCCTGGATACAGTGGTGATATACAAAGAAAAAAGGCAGGAATGTGTTTCACCTTATTGTATTATTTAGGACAAGCAGGTCTCATTAAAAAAATTAAGTTATTGGCAAAACGTAGTGAGTGTTACAAACTCTCTTGTCTTTTTCAGATACTGAGGATCTCGGGGAGAGAACTGAATCAAAACTTTCAGATCCAGAGCATTAGAGCTTCTGAAAGGAAACATTTTCATTGCTAGTGACTACCACTTCTTTGGGTCTTAATCTGGTTTTCCAGCAGCTGGAATGCCCTGAACTGTGGTTTCAGGGTTTGGATTCAAAGTAAAGTCTATCTGGAAAAGCTTAAGATTCCTGCTAAGAAAACTGTGCTGAGCTGCAGTTTTGCCTGCTTGCTGTAGAGATCAGACCTCTTCTTATATCTAACAAACCCTGTAGTTTAAGAGATCGGGGGGTGGAAAGATAGAAATTTTACCAACCTATTAAATTTTGCATATTGGAAGTTAGTGTGTTCTCTGGATAAGCCAAGAGAATTGGTCACATTGTTTGCCCTATTTATACAGGGATCACATCTTCTTAGGAGGGGAAAGCAGTTTCTCTGACAGACCCACTCAGTCAAAGCACTTTTATAAACTTCTTTTATCTTATAGAGACCTGTGGCCCCTTTTCTCCCCGCACCAACAAACCACTTTATGGTGCTGAATAGATGTCTCATATGATCTGGGAAGAAACAGCCAAAAATCTATAAGTCTGAGATGGAATATTGCCATTTGAGCAAAGGTAATCTGAATTGTGTATACTGCAAAGGGGATTATTTTGCTTCCTTTGATACTTCTTCAAAGTCTCAGCAGGTGCAATTTTTTGGTGTGAGAGGGGAATTGTCGGATCCACTTTGGTCTGCTGATACAAGGCCAGAACCTGTCTGTTACCTGAATGGTGCTGAGTGATGCAGAGAGTGGAAAAGCTGCCAAGTTTAGCTAATAGTTTCTCATTTTTGTCTTAACTGTTTTTTTCTGCCAGACCTATTCAATAAATACCAGCAGAAAGCTTTGCCTACTTCTCTTTCACACCACAGGGTTCATGGTGGCTGCTTTGAGCCCTGATTTAAGGAAGTGTTTGATCACAAGAGAGAGCTCTATTTAAACCCGTAGTGACCAACTTCTGCATGTTCTCTGTCCCCTTTTTTCCCCTCTTAGACATCAGGTACATATGTGTCACCAAGTGGGTCCCAAATTTTACACCCAAATCCTTGTTTTCCAGACTTGGTTTAGATATCACCGAAAAAGTTAAAGTGCAGGACACACTGGGAAGCCTGCCCTGGAGGTATTATTCTGCAGTTCAAAGATCAGTCTTTGATTTCATTTTAGGGAAGAAGAGGGCTTTAAAATAAACAAGTAAATAAATGCTCTCTATGGAAATTCATGTCTGAGCTGAATTCTACTTGTAACAGACTGCTCAGCACAGACTAGGGACTGCAGTCCAGCAGGTGCAAAGCTCTTAAAACTTCCACTCCTTCGTATGACCTTATTGTAAGTGCTTAAACAACCCCCAGAAGATCCTCTTTATTTCTGTACATAATGTACCTATTGGGTTTATGTGCTGGATTAAGCCCCCTTCCTTCAGTGTTGGTTCGTTGCATCCCCTGGCTTTGCTGCACAGGATTTGGTCCCTGCTTGTGGTTGTGACTGGGAGCACCAGGACTTTCCATAAACCTTGAAACTACTGATGGCTCTTAAACAAATCCAAGCCAAGCAACAGAAAGTCCTATTACAGGAAGTGAAAGCATTTGGTCATCCCATTGGGATGTTGAGCTCCCCATCTCTTTGAGGTTTGATTGGTACTTTAATTGCAGCTTAACCTGAAAGCTTCTGCACTAAAGCAGATCAAAAATTCAATGTATATATTTTTCTGTGCTTCCTTTAGCTCTCTTAAAATCCTTCGAAAATTTTGAAGGGAGTGGCAGGATACTGGCAACCTGTGTGGCCAAAAGGTGCAGCCCCAGTGACTCCTCAGGAGATGCAGCTGTGTTTTGCCAGAGTATCTTGTTGGCTTCTTACACTTTTATGTTTTGTTATCATGACTGAAATTTAACTGTAAAGGGTCTGGGCTTGATCCATACACTGATGTAGTTGAAACAAGTTGTGCTGCTGGCAGCAAAGTGAGGCCTCTGCCCAGAAGGGTGGCTCAGGTGAAGGAAAAATTGTTGGCATCATTCAGCTTAGCTCAGCTTCCAGGGTGAGACTAAACTGCTGCTGCAATACTTAGGGAAAAAAAATTGAGTGTTGTGGCTCCATTTTTTTCATACTTTGTGTCTGACTTTAAGGTTGCTGAAGATTGGAACCTATTAACTTTTTTCCTAGTATGATACATTTTGTTAAAAGGAATGTTCTAAACCACTCAGTTTTGTAGCAGTAGGTATTCATAGGTGGTTATAACTGGTAGGTGGTTTTCAGAGGATATGAATTTTAGTTATTATTCTGTCAGACCTAAAATGGCTTAGAATTTAGGATCTTCCGAGTATGATACTGGAAAACTTCTTTTTCCTTTTTTTTCCCCCGAGCCCCTGACCCTCACATTAGGATGAATAAGGCCTCATTTGAAACAAATTACTTTTAAAACCAAAGCTCTTTTCAGCCCCAGGAGATGTACATGATTAGAGAGTTACTAAGCACTTTAACACAATCACTCAGGCTGTGAGAAAGAAATATATTAATGGAAGAAGATCAGCAACAATCAATAATTTGCTGGAAGACCTCAGAGAGACAGAAAAGAAGCCCCTCTGGCTTTTAATTTTGGAATCAGCATTAAGATGTGCTGAGTACTCATGATCCTCATGAGATTTGCCTTTCACTATTAACAGAAAATAGGATGATGTTGTTTTGTGAAAAGGTACATATGTCAAGGATGGAAAGGAAAAGGCACAGATTTAATTCTTGAAATTATTTGAAAAAGTCTCTGAATTGCTGTTTTAAGTTCAGTTTCATAAATAAGACTGGTTAAGATAAGCAGAACATGAGACATACAGCTGTTTATTTAGTGGCCATGAGCTTTGAGTGACAAAAAAAAAATAATGCGATATCCCCTCCTCCCGACACAATTATCTCTGTGATGTAATAATTGCGTGTATCATAGAGTGTAATTTAGAGTTTATGAGAATGTTTTTCAATACTTCCAAACCAGTAGAGATGATTTGGTAACAGAGAATTTGATCTGAATTTTCCCATCTGGGCCCCAGTGCAACGCTGGGGTCTGTCCCATTTGTGCTGTCGTGCTGGGGATCTTTTCATGCACATACACCAGATATGAGTGTGCACACCTACATAAGACATCACAAAGGAGCACTTATTTTTAATGTGTCAGTCAACTGTATTTGGCCCCAGAAAACCATTCTGGCACAAAGAGCTTACAGAACCTCTACACTAAGTCCCTCCTTTTAACATTTAATATTAAACATTTTATGTTTACACCTACATAGTGTCTGCATATGTGATAGGCAATAAGTTACTGTATCACCATGCTGTGGTTGAAAAAACTCTGAAGTTTTACAGGTAAAGAAGTGAGAAACAGAAACATCAAGGATTATTGAAATGGCTTGAAGTCTAAAATGTCAGAATTACTAAGTGTCATTTTAGCATTTTAACTATATAATCCTTTCTATATGTGAAAAGTTCTATATTCCCTTTTCCTGGAAATCCTCTACTAACACATTAAAAGATGTCACAGACTCTTCATGCTGCCAGAAGGAGTAACAGTAGAAGTTGGGGAGTTTGGTGTAATCTCCCTTTATTATTAATTTGTTTAAATATACAGTCTGGCCAAGTTTTATCTTCTTTGTAGTCCTTCTTTTGGATATGACTGTATGTTGCTTATTCCACTGGAGAGCATTCCTTGATGGTAGGTCTATACTGGAGCAAGGGCTTCCATGAATACACAGTGATCTTTATTTTAATTTTTGTTATCTCTGACCTGTTCCTTAGATTTTACCTTACTTGGCAGGATCTCACTGTTCCTTCTAGTAGGCAAAATGCCAACAAAGTAGTGGTCAGTGTAACTGATGTATGCAAAACTCATCTAGAGGTATTAAAATGTACAGGAGATTGTGCAAAATGACTGCAAAGTGTGTGTCCAGGATGATTTGGCTCTATGTGATAAAGCAGGCAGCTGTGACATGGAAAAAGGCTTCCCCAAGCCTGGTGGAGTAGTATGTCTGTTTTCTAAAAGTCGAAGAGGATTTAGGTAAAAAGAACAGGTAGCTGGGCTTTGGTTTGGAAAATGGTATAAAACTCAGAACTTACTGAAATTTGCTGCACAACCTCTGCCTAAATTAACAGATTAGACTAATCTGTTAAAAAATTCCAAGTCTAAGCAGGCATTGTTTTGGCAATGCTCAAACTCTTCAAGGCAGTAACAGACTAGACTGGAACTGCAGGATTGCAGAGATCCAGGTCCCTATGAATATGCTTGTTTAACACTGTAGCAAACATGGGTCCATTGTTAGTATAAACAGAAATCCCATTGACGAATTTCTTCAGTATCCCCTTTGGGCCAAGCCTTCTTCCTCTCAGTCTTGATTAACAGACTTACTGTGTATTCAACCCGTGTTCCCAACTATGGCCTCTAATTTGTTTATTTATTGCCATATTTAGGTTTATTTTTAGAAAGCAGAACAGAACTAGTGTTGCATTCTTTGAGTCCTGCTGTTATTTTCTCTTTTAGAAAAATATTCAGTTCTATTTTTGATTTTGTCTATGGTCCCCCGTGCTCCAGCTGTGTTTTTTTTAACACCTAATATCACTTTGCATTACATTCTCTTACAAATCAGTGTGAGTCCTGATGCCCTGCATTAAACCTAATGACCCTCCTTGTAGCCAGAGAAAATCAAATCACTATGAGGACATGAAGGAAGTACAAATTCCATAGGCTCGAATATAATAAATTGAAACAGATGTGTCACAGAGGTTACCGAGTCGAGGTTAAACCTACTGAGCAAAAACCTGGGAGCTCCAAACTGAGTCTTAGAGCAATTTGATTCCTTAGGAAGTAGAAAGAAATCAATAGAAATTTAGTCATCCATTTTTACAAAGGCCCTACTTCATTTTGGTTTCTATCTTCCTGGCCAAGTTCCTGTCACTGTTAGGTGAATCAGAGTGGCATTTGTCTCTAGAAATAAATAAGAGTTATTCTTGCCCTTGCGTCTACAAAAGCTTTGTCTTGTGCTAGATGTGATTGTCATTCTAGTGTTCAGACAAACTGTCCACTTTCTAATTTAACGGATGCTTTAGCAGAAATTTTTTTGATTTAATACAGTTAAGAGGTATTTATTTTCTTTTTTCTCGCTGTGTGTATACACGTTCCCTCTCTTACTCTAGTTTTCACAACGTGCACACATAAAGCCCTTTGTGCATTGCAATAAGCGATGAGACATTGCAGTGTTCTATCACTGCATTTGTTTTGGCTGGCAAACATATGCCTCAGTGCTCTTTGTATGTTAACGAGGCAGAGAAGTGCTAATTAGAAAAAATCCCCTCTGCAGTGTGCGAGGACCCTTTTGGCAGCGAAAGAGTGGAGCTATGTGGAGATCAGCTGAGCTGCGGTGTCGAGGACATTAGTGGATCATGCTGTGGTGCAAAATCGAACTCTTTTATAGCCTTTCGTGTGCTGGGGTGTTGGACTGAGAAAAAGGTGAGGAGTGAGTGGCTGTGCTGTTCCACTCTGATGTCCAACCCAGCTCTCCCCACTCCAAATCCAGGGCTGGTTTCCGTTGCATTAGAATAAGAAGTTCTTTATACAAAAATATGTGTAATGGACAGGTTACAGAATTTGTAACCAGCTATATACAGGCTCTCTTTTAATGTATTTTTCTGGAGGTAGTGAGGCCACCTTGAAATTGCTGGATCTCCTTTCCTCTCTGGAACCCTTGTGAGTTGGCAGCCTGGTGCAGCCTCAGCAGCTCAGCACACAAGAGTAGAACTTTCCTGACTTAGTATTCTCTTCTCCTAGTTTCACCATTTACACCATCAGGTTTGGAATAATTTTTAGAATATCCTTAAGAATTCAGCAATTAAAAATGTGCTGTTCAGCTTCCCTACTCGTCTTAACCCGAGATTTACTTGCTACAATGTTTTTGGTGTAAACTTTGAAGCCTTTGTATGTGCAAAGAGGGAGCTTTGAGCACAAACACCACAAACCAGCAAAGCAAATAGCACTTCAAGTCAGGGTAAAGGATGAAATTCATGCTGCTGTTGCAATTATGTGCTTTCCAGGCTTCTGTATCCGAGATAAATTTTCCATTCCAAATCCCGTTTTCAACCTCTCTGAAGAATAACATAACCCAGTCCAGGAGAAGGAAAGTACTGATGGTAGATTTATGGATCAAGTAGAGTTTTTTGTTCCTTCGTTGATTTGGTTTTGTTTTGATTAGTTTTTCTTTCTCATTTAATTAAAAGGTGGGGAAGAATAGTTTTTAATTTTTTACTGTCTTTTTTTTTGGTGAAATTTGTACATTTCAAGATTAAGATCTGGCCCTCTGAATTTAATGTCAAAGTCTGGAATTTAAAAGCCATACTTTTTATTTCCTTTTGAAAAAAACCTTGGTTTTAATCTAAAATACCTCAGGTTGTTGATTCCACAATTATTTTATGTGCTGAGAATATGATCTTGTTGTTGCTCCCTATTTGGTGTGTTTGGTTAAAGCCTTGCTTCTCTGAAATAGGAGAGCCTGATTTTGAGTTTTAAAAAGTGAGGATTTAAGATTAAGCTGTGAATATTTAATATATGCAAAGTTAAATGGTGGCAAGAACTGAAAAATCTGGATGTGGAACTTCGCTGTGCAGTGTAGCAGCACTGATCTGGCAAATTGTTGCTTTATGTTGTACTGTGAAAGTATTTTGCGCCATTCCTGCTAGTGTTTTGCTTTGTACATTGGTAAATCTTAATTAATATTGTGATAGATAATTCCCAGAGCTCTTCTGAAATCTTTGATTTAACAGAGGATGATGCTCATTTAGGCCTTTTGATGGTCTGTGTTTTGTGCTTCTCCCCAGTGGTGGTACATCAGTTTCTGGTGAAAAATAACTGTCAGCAGTAAATTAATTATCTTGTTTGTTTGTTTGTTTGTTTGTTTATTAGGACAAAACAAACCAAACTGTGAGGTTGGAGGAGGCATTTGCTTTGTTTTGCAGAGGGGCGCATGAATTGTGTACTGCCTCTTAAACATTACATTTTGCATAATTTTTGTGGGCTTATCTTTAAGTTGTCATGGAGATGGATCAAAGTGTCCTGACTTTGGGGAGGTTACTGAACAACGATGGATTTTTGCCATTGCCTGTCTTTCAAGAAGCATTAAAAAGCTGTTGCTCCATTTAAATATCAGGCAAAATGACCTTGACCTAAGCAGAGCTTTTAGAAAATGTAAAAATGTGGCTTCTCAAGATCTTCCACGTGCAAAATAAAATTGTTGATCAGTTGTGGTATTTGAAATATGTTTGCATTTTATATAAGATAAAACTAGGTATCCATGGTAAATTTTAGAGAAAACAGGTATTTTTGACGGAGAAGCGTAAAAACTGTTGATAGAATTTTAGTCTCTGAATTTTAAGCTGCTGTTTATGCTCATGCTATGTCATTCTGAGGCAATTTCACTTAGAAAAGCACTGATTTTTGTACTGCAGACAAGTAACAAAACCTTTGAACTGCAGAAAGGAATATGAAGGGCTTGATACAGGCACAGTGTGATATCTTATAATAACTTACTTCAACTAGCAAATCCTGGTACCACAGATCTGCAAACACTGGATTATTTCAGTTAGACTTTTTGTTTTTCAAATCAAAGCAATGCTTGTAGAAATTAATAAACAATGTGGGCTTGGGTGTGTTTCTTTTGAAAGTATATAATGGAAAATAGCTGTGGGGAAAAAAATAATTTTAAAAAGAAAAAGAAAGAAACTCTACCCTTTACTTTGGTTTCTTACTGCTTTGCAAACTTACCAAAGTTATCCAGAAATAAAATTTTTGACATGAAAATGAAGGTGAAAATTTTTCTTTTTGTCCTACAAGCAGGTTGGAATGGATGTAGTTTTTCCTCAAAACTTTTCTAAAGCATTTTTGAGAAAAGCATCTTATACTGACATAATCGGAGAGAAATTGCTAAATTTAATGCATGTAACTGCATCCAGAGGTGGCATTTCTTACAAACTGAAATGCCCCAGGGAAGTTCTGGGAAGCCTGGCAGCTGGCAGGGAAGGGAGAACTGGCAGAGGAGCTGCGCAGTGAAGGGCATTGGAGTGTTGGAGTGGGGAACGGAGAGGCTGGGCTGAAGGGCTCGGGTTGTGCTCCTGGACAAAGAGCTGGGATCATGCCTGGGGTGTGAACGTTCACAGGATGTCTGTCTTTGGAATTAATTTGGCTAAAAAAGTCTTCTTCCAACTGATGTGATTGTTAGGTGATCTCGTTGTAGCCTGCTGAAATATGTGAGTGAGCCTGGAGAGTCCATGCAAACAGATTTGAGGGGATTATGGGACCTACAAAAATACGTGCACTTCATTTGGGAAATAGGAAAAGAGGAGAAACCTACAGGTGAAGCTGAGGTTTGATGAAATAGCATTTTTTTAAACAACATTACAATGGATGTTTTCTCACTTTGCCAACATACCTCAAAACTGCTTAGCATAGGTTCAAAACTTCTTTAGACCCAGAAATGTCTGTACAGGTTCTGATCTGAAAAAACACCCAATGGATAAAATCCTTCTTCACCTAATACTTGATGGCATTTTTTCCCATTGACTGCAATGTAGCAGCATTTTTTCCCCCTGGATGTATTTGTTATCATGTACCAATGTAGGAGTAAGTAGTAGACCCAAGTCATGGAATTTTGACCTCAAACTTTGGCAGGTACTAAAGTATGACTCATCATTTGTAGTTTATAATTTCCCACTGCTTCTCTCTAATTTTATTTTTCTTCTTTCTTCTTTTATTTCAAACTTGCAGACACATGTTTTGAGTTATTTATGGGGCAGAAAGTTATATCCTCAAAAGTCTACCTCTCAGCAGAAGCATCTCTTTGGAATGAAATTGGGTAGGGTAGTTATGAGAGTCTTTCAGATGTGAATTTTAGATTTTCAAATTGAAGATTCTCTAGCTTTTCCTCCTCTTTTAATAACAGTAGGTAATCAGTGTTTTCAAACTCACTAACCTTTTACCTTGTATTAGATGCTGATGAGGTCTACTGTGATCATCATCATTTGAGCCCTTTAAAAGGGGCTGAAAACTTGTGTGGTTTTGGTCATACAGCACCAGCTGTATGAGATGAAGTTGAAAATTAATATAGTTAAACAAGACTGGGCATATTAAGATCTCTGGGTAACTTCTCTGATCTCTATGGATCTGAATGCATAATTGGCATTAATACTGATAGAAGTTATGGGCTTTAGCTCAAGGACATAAGACCCAATAGAAACTTAAATATTCATAAAAGGATTGTCATAATTTGCATTCCAGGCAGCATGTTATTGAAAATTTGCCATAGTTTAATCCTTCGTTTGAATGTAATGGCAATCTTTCCCCTCTGTTGTGGGCTGGATTCACTGGAAGAAATGGGAATTCCTAAGAAGACATCTGTCTTCAGTCTGTAGCTCTCATAACAATTATCTGTTTCCTGGATCAATCCATCAGGTTCCCAGGACATGTATGAAGTGGGATGTAAAGATTGCTCTGGCCCTAATCCTCTTTGGTTTTTACTAAGTTCAGTTTCCTGCAATTTAAAAACATCTTTTCTGTTTTTTGAGGGTGACAGTGTGTACTAGAGATTTCAGTGTTTTTAAGGCAAGTAGGGAGTACTAGATTGTCCACGACTGATGTATACCATAGATCAAATCCATGGCATTCACACATTTAGACTAAGTGATATTTTAGTAGGATTTATCGCATGTATGTATTTTTTGTACATTTTATTATTTTAAGGATAGTTTGTAATAGCTGAAACTTGGACAAATTATTTTTGGTCAACTCATCTTTGTGAACAAGATCATCTCATACTTGATCTTTTCCATTTTGATCAGTATCAACACGTCAGCTTTGATCTGCCTCTTCCACGCTCGCTGGCAAGGTGCTGCACAGGGCACTGTGTGTGGTATCCATGGAATTTCCTGGCTGGTGGTATTAAAATCAATCTGCCTGATTTCTTTGAGATCATCTTCTTGGAAAATGTAGGTGAGAGCATTGAGAGACCCTGCTAATCTTGCCTGCACGAGACGGCGAAACAGCAGCATGGCACCTTCCTGGGATCCTGCTTGTTCTCCTTTGTCTATCTGTCATTAATGGTAAATGTGTCATTTATATGTATTTAAACTTTGCCAACCTGTAAATTATTCACCAGATAAAATGCCAGTTTTACACTAATATCCCTAAAGGTAATTATACCATCACAGAACAAGAGAATAATGGAAAAGTTCATTACAGCACAAATCACCCAAATGCTGGAACAAGTTGAGTTCTCTTTTGTGTAGGACTGAACTTGGTTACACCTGTGGGTTTTCTTTCACTGTTGTTCTGTATTGTGAACTTTTAAGTACAGCCCAGAAATCACTCTGTAACTTGTGTGATTAAAAGCATGCAGATGATTTTGGAGTCTCAAGTCCTGTGGATGGATAGAGTTCAGTCTTTCTTTGATCTAGTTCTGCAGATAGGAACTACCTAATCTAGAGGGGAGCATTGTTTTCCAGAGTTTGAGTTTTGGACTCCTATGAAGATGCATTGTAGCAGAAGTTTGTAATACAGATTGTAAGACTTGTATGAGTAAAATATGAAGAGGAAGAAAAGGCTGTGGAAGCACCAGAAAGGAAACATGGTAAATTAGGCAAGGTCCAATGGCACATAGAGCAGCAAGATCCCAGCACAGTGACATAAGGGTTTTCAAGATGCTGAGATGAGGAAACAAAGGGCAGAGCAAAACAATGAACAGAGAGGAGCTGTTAGGAATTGACAAAGGGAAGATAAAAAACAGGACTGCAACCATGAGACATCTAAATAAAGGGACAGAAGACATAAATATATGAAAATGTGCAACCATAGCGTCTCCTTTTTAAGGACAGCCCTGGAGACAGGAAACACTGAGAGCTGGTGTCTCCTCTGCTCTGTGACAGGATAGGTATAACTACAGGGCAGACCACTTCAGTGCAGGTGTTTCTGTGCTCTCAAATGTGTGGGTATGAAAAAATAAGTGCAAATGATTTTATTCAATCTTTTAATGTAATTTATTATTAAGTATTATGTTTTTCCTCTCTTACAAAGGCTTTTCTCCATTCATCTTTGTTGTCAAAGTATGGCTATGATATTCCAAGCAAATATTACTATAGCCTTAACAGTTGGCTTGATTGATTTATAAATAATAACAAATTCCACTTTAGTGCTGGGAGTCAGTACAGTTCAGACAGCGAAATGCATATGGGTTTAAGAATGATGGCTCTGTAATGTCTGTAATGCATTTTATGTAGTTATATCACAATTATAGTTAAAAGGTGTGGAAATGTCAAAACCTTGATATTTCTCTGAAGGCCAGCAAAACAATTTTTTTCCCCTCTCCTTTCTGTTTTTGTTCAGTTCTGTTTTGTTGAGCATCTCTAATTACAATGACTTTTAAAAGTGCACTTGTACAGCTAATCTTCTTGTAGCTTTTTCTCCTATTTAGATGAGTAACCATAGAGCTCTTCCTGTGAAATGTATCAAATGTGGAATTGGGCTTTGCTCCTTGATTATAGTTCTCCAGTTACATGATAATTACAGGTTATGATTTCAGGTATCAAAATTAATTACAACATTTCATCTGCACTGTTTTATACAACGATGCTGTTATTTACATGACATTGTACAAATGCTTGGAAATAGATTGACAAAAAATACCAGAAAATTTCCTTTCTCATGGAGTCTTTGCTTGGGATTCAGTCAACAGTTGAAGGATGAAGGATGATTGAGGAAACAATAGGAGTGTGGAACACCAAATATGATTCAGAGCAGCTCCTGACCAGAGCAGTGACATACTGAGTTTTGCTGTATGTACAGAGCAGTGGTTTTGATAATGGCATTGCTAAATGAAGAATTGGGAAAGATGAAAAAGGTATTTCAGAACCTCCAGATTTTTAGAGGTAACTGCTTGAGCAAAAGTCACAGAGAGGCGTGGCTGGCTTTGGTTACCTGGAAGTTTGTCACTTTCCCTTCCTCAGCTGCTGCTTCACTGGGACTACAGGCACACTCTGTAAATACAACAGTTGTGAGTGTACATTGTCCCTGTTTCTTTGCTGACTGTGTTTATTCACTATCAGTTCTTTAATGTGTAAGTGTGGTGAATACTCCTGTCCCTGGGAGTGTTCCAGGCCATGCTGGACAGGGCTTGGGTCAACCTGGTCTAGTGGGAGGCATCCCTGCCTGTGTCAGGGGCATTGGAACTAGACAGCTTTAAGGTCTCTTCCAACCTAAATAATTTGGTGACTCTAAGACCATATAATCCCTATATTTAGCATTTTATTTATGTTTCATGATTTGATTGAGTTTTTTGCCTTTATGTAATATTGTCTTATTTGCATGTGGTTTTTTATGTCAGCTCTCATTAAAATAAATGAGGGTACTTTTGCTCATTTGAATGGCAGTTAGTGTCAAAACAAAATTTGTTAGAATCTATTCTGCCTTGTAATGAAACTTTCAATGCTATATTAGCTGCATAACCAAGAACATTATGAAAATTAACTACTGCACCTGCTCAGTACTTAATATTCATTCTTGCAGAAAAATACCTGGCTCATTTCAAATATTTTCCCCACAATACCCAAAGACCTATTCTGAGGATGGTTGGTTGAACAAAATCTAGTCATTCTAATTTAGTGTCTCTCTTTTATTTTAGGGAGCATACACAACCTCAAATTAGGCTACAGTCATATTTTGTGAGGTTCCAGTACGCAAAGCCATTTAATGAATTTCAGTATTTTTCTGATACCTTGAGGTACTAAATTTTAGGCTGCTGAGATCTGAATCCATTCAGCCAGTGTCTCTGAAAATCTGTTTATAAAGCAAGCACCAGCTCAGCCTTGCATATCATACTGCTGCTATGAAAAAAAACACAATAACATTTTGAGGTTAATGAATCTTTTATCTAAATGAGATGTCACTAAGCAGATATTAAGTATATCAGAGTCTTGACAAGTTTTTATATATTTTTGTCCCAAGCCATGGTTACTTGCAGAGCACTGAAGATTACATAGCATTTCTAAATACATCTAATCCCCAGAGTCACTGAAGCTCATGACACATTATCAGCAATCTTATTAAATCTGCAGAACTTCTGTCTGACTTTGCTTTGCCAGACTGTGCAGGGTAACAGTCTAGAAGGGCAGTGATATGTCTATAACAGAGTCCACAAAGAATAACAGAGAAATGAAGGAATGTGTGATGAATCAGAGATTCAGCTTTTGAAGCACAACTGCCTGTTGTCCTGAGGTCACATTGTGCACGCATGTACGTGGAGTATAGAAGCGCTGGATTGTGTCACTGCAGCTGACTGGTGTGTTTGAGATGAGCAGAGTGACACAGGTCTGCAGCTCAGCAGCCTCCAGTGCAGTCTGGGGACAGACCAAGATGAACAGAGTCACAAACCCATTCAGCTGCCAGGCTCAGGGTCTTGCCTAGTGACAGAGCACATCTCCTCAGGAAGATTTCTACATAGATTCTGGAGCAAACAGAGTTTTCTTTTAAATGATGCCTTGGAAGCTCCATGTGCACTGGCTTTGGGTTTACCATGCTGTTTCCCCTTGACTGTATTTTTTTGTAATGACAGCATTACTATTTTTTTGTGAAATACGAGTCCTTATCTGGCACTGCTGCTACTCTTTTGTCATGGGTTTGTGTGTGCTGTGGGGTAGGAAGGATGGCTTCTTTTCATTCTTCCACATGAAAAACGGTTGTTTAACTACCTGTTACCCTTAAGAATGCTACTTCCCCACTTTATTTTTCATAGTATTCTTCAGTTTCTTCTGGTTGGTTTTTTTTTTTTGTTTGTTTTTGGTAAACTCTGTAGAAGAATCTTGCATCTCTGCCACCTCCCTGCAGTTTGGCCCGTGATTAGTCCTCCTTTCTTCTGTCACTTGGGACAGTTTCTATTTACAATTTTGATCGATGGGTACATGTATTTACTGCTGCAGCTTTTAGCTTTCAGTCAGCTTGTGCAGCCAGTCGAGTTCCCTCTGCCCCAAGGTTTGAGTGTGCAGCTCTGCAGCAGCCTGGGACTCTTCCTGCGTTACCCGGGCAGCTCTCTGGGTTCATTAATGTTAACTCATGTCTCCCAACACCTCAGATGAAGCTTGTAGTAGTAGCAGTAATATAAATTAAAATAAAAAATCAGTACCATGGAACCCATCTCTTCACATCATCATCTAAATTGCACTTAGAAAATCTTGACTGATTCTGCTCAGAATATATTGAGATTTCATTCATTTTGTTCTGTTCATTTAAAACTTCAGGGGTTTTTTTGTTTTTTTTTGTTTGGTTTTTTTTTTCTTTTCTAATATTAGCCACTAGCCATTAGCCACTATTGGGCTTTTTTTGCAATGCCATGTTATTCTGCTCTTTATGTACCCTGATAAGAGTTGATTATGGAACCTGCAGGAGGCTGTTCTAACACCATACACAGCAAAAAAATGAATCCCCTTGGAACTGAGCAAAAAGTAAATTTTCTTATATACTGAGCTTGAGAATGAGGAGCAAGGCTGTGATTTGAGGGGTTGATGTGTGATGGTGCTTGAGGCATTTTTGATACAGCTGGTGGAGACCTTTTTCATGTGTGGCAAAAGGCCTTAATTATACTTATGAAAACATTAAAGGAATATTGGCCTCCATTATCACCTGTAGCATATTGCATTTTAAGAAGCTGGAGAATGAATATATGCTAGAGAATGTCTCAACTTCCAGCAGTGGCATTCCCTAACTGAATAACTGGAATAAATAACTTGGGGAAAGAAAGGGGAAACCACTTCCTGAATGTTTTCTCAGTCCTGTGTGAAGGTTTGAATTAGTTTTAGGGTCTGAAAAATGTACTTTTTTCCAGAACAGATAAATATTTTCACTAAATATCATGTTTTAAAAGAAAATTATGAATGTGGTGAGTAGAATTTCTGTAGAGTTTCCTTTCTTACTTCCCTGGTTTTTTTCATTTTTAAATATTTGTTCTTCCTCGAAACTTGTAAAGCAAACAAAGATGTTATGATGTTTTAACTACTTTTTTTTCTGCAAGGATCATCTATTTCTTAAACCTAGGAAAACTTATTTTAAAATATATGTTGCTTTATATGGACAAACAGACAGACATACATGTGCATGCACAAATGCTGCATAAAATGTCAGATAAAGTGCTTCATCCTACAGATCTTACTTGATTCAATAAGAGAGCATATCTTTTTTAATAAAAATTAAACAATAACCACTGGAAAAGAAAATAGTTGAGGAGTACAGTAAGGAATCTAGTAAGACTAATTACAGCAGAGTAATTATCATGATAAATTTTAGATGTCATAAGGTTTTCTGTAAAATTCTCCTCAGTTCCAGTTCATCTGTTTGTACCAACGGAACTGTGTTTTGGTGGTCCAAACAAAAGTTGCCCCCTTTATTGTCAATAAAAAAAAACATGGAACAAAGCTAAGGCTGGCTCAGGAGTGGACTCTGTACCATCTGCTGAGCCATAACTAGATTAGGAAAAATAGTCCTCACAACTGGAGGGTTGTTGTAAGACATGTCCTTTGCATAGAATTAGTTTTTGCCCAAATTACATTATGCACATGAAGAATGATTATAGGCAAGCCCCAAGACTAAAAAAGATGAATTATGGGCCTATTATTAGAAGCTTCTTTTGCATAATCCTATTAGTTTGTTCATATGTTCATTTTT
This sequence comes from Daphoenositta chrysoptera, assembly GCA_013397915.1. NCBI lineage: Eukaryota > Metazoa > Chordata > Aves > Passeriformes > Daphoenositta > Daphoenositta chrysoptera. Next base: position 457,675 of record VZRO01003921.1, on the reverse strand, counting down.
CCCCATATGTGTGGGAATGTATTTACTACGTTTATGTAATGAAATACACTGCTGTTTATTTGGGGGGGTTTATGTTGGTTTATTTTAGCTTTATTTGACAAGGTAATTTCAGTCCCTTCTCCCTCTCCCAAGATGGATTTACTTTAGGTATTGCACAGAACAGTCAGTTATGGGGAGCTACACAGAGCATTAGGCCTCTTCCTCTGGTACAGACTCTCTCTGTTGGCACATCAGGGTTATTAAAAATCAAACAAGTGTAAAAGGCTGAGTTTGGTACTGCGAGATTTATCACTTAGGATAAATGAACAATTGTCACAATGTCGTAAATGTGATGGGCTCCAAGTTCTGCCTTCAAGTGGAAAAACAATTTATGTGGCTGACACAGTCCATTTCTTAGAAAGTATGCAGAGTTTCCCTTTAAAAAAATTAATTGCATTGAACAGTGAATTTTAAGCATTTGGCTTTCTTGAGGCAGGGCTATGAATCTGTTGGGCTTTCTCTGTTTCCACTGTGGTTGGCATCCTCTGGCTGTCAGACTGGAGGTATGTTTTGTGCAAAGCTCTGCTTCAAGATGCCACAGCTTGTGGCACGTTAATGTACCAGAGACAGATCCTTGTTTGCAAGGAATACTAATGTCAGAACTAAAAAAAAAAGAAAAAAAGAAAAAAAAAAAAGAAACTATTTGTTTTATAAATTCAGAGCAGAATGTGGGCATAATGATCTGGACTGCTCCTAAGCTTTTCAGTGTATGGAAGTCATCTGTTGTGGGTGCTTAGACCTAAGGTTATGGGGGGTGGAGGGGAATAATCTAATACTCTAGTAGTTGTATTTTCTTAGCTTTTGATGGCACTTTGAACCTTAAGATGCAATTATTTTTTTGGAAGTATGTACCAAATTATATACATTGGAAGCAAAGACACGGACCCCTGAGTGGATGTCACAGGCTGGGAATGCTCCAGGTGACAACTGAGGGCACTGAAAGAAGGGAGTGTGCACAGGTTGGGCTGGGGCTGGAAGTGACTGAAGAGTTGCAGCCCCTTTTGTGCTTCCCATTAAAAGCAAAACCATGTGTGGAGCATCAGCCATGAAGACCTATCTGTGCAACACCTGTTCCACACTTGATATCTTGAGCTTTCCAAAACTCAGTCTGAATGATCATTCTTTTTACTTGAAAGTGTCACTCTTGCTTTTGGTGAAAAATTCTCCCCTTGGGAATACCTGGCATGTAGAAGAACTATTTTGTTCTGAAGCTTTTTCTTTTTGGGGGCTTGAAGAAGATAATATGAGCAGAAAGTAGGTCTGTGAAACACCTTCCCATATCCCTTTTTTCCACACACACAGAGTTGTCTTCCCTGTTTTGACTAAACAGAATGTTCCTATTCACAGAGGAAAATAGAAAAAGATAAAGCAGGATTAATTACAAGGTAATACATCTCTTTCCAAAAGGTTGGGCACTCAACACATTTTTATGTCAAGCAGAATAAAGCCATAAGTATCTAGCTCTTGAAATGTCAATGTTTTTAGGTAGTAAAGTAGTAACTGGATGTTGTTTTGGGGCAGTCTGCTGTGCATTTGCACTCAAGTATTAGAAAAGAACAAAAAAACCCACCTAGCTTAATATAATCTAGAAAACTTTGAACTCACCTGGCTGTGCATCAAAGCAAGACTTTTCTGTTGCTGGTGAATAGAGACTGTTGGCTCACATAAACAGGGGAGTAACATCTATTCCTAGTCCTCACCAGTGAAATCAAGGAATTTCCAACATAACCCCTCTCTTGCCATTTTATCAGTCTTAGCACATCTAAGTCACTGCTGAAAGGTTTCCCAGCTTTCACCTTTTTCGGGCTAAAATCATGGGTCTGTACTATACTGGTTAGCTATATACTGCAGGTATAGGTAGTGATTGGTATATGACACTATTCTTAACGCAGAATGTACATTTGTTAATGTACTAATAGAAAAAAGGAGATAGAAAGTGAAAAGTAAAAGGAACTACCAGAAATCATTTCACTACCAGAAATCATTTTTCTTTAGAAAGGGCTTTGGTGTTTGTGGGGGGTTTTGCTGTTTTGGTTTGTTGGTTTTGTGGGTTTGTTTTGTTTGGGTTTTTCTGACTGGGGAGGTGTTTGGTTTTCTTTTTAGAAAGTAAAACAGCATTATAGGGATAGAGAAACTGTGCCCTGCCTGGGGAGGAGCCAATGCAGAGAACAGCTGTTTGGTAGATAGCTGGTTTTCAAATTGTATCTACAGGACAAATCCTATTTAAGAGGGTAACTTTCCCCAGGCAGTAGGGTTTGTGGGAAGTAATCTTTTGTCATTTCCATCTTGATCTTTGCTGCCTAAAGAAGGAACATTGCATCTGGTGTGAGTGACCAACTGCGGAATGAAAGGATGCTCTGTGAAACACCATCCTGACCTGTCAGCTTCTTTATCCTCTGTTTCTGTCTCTCTGTAGTCTTTTTTCTGATTGGCTCTAGGGCTGATTGTTTATTTTTTATTTCCCCCTTTTGTCTTGGAAACAAAGAACCAGCTTGGGCTCTGCTTGGGACACTTCAGGAGGACAGAGAGGAATTGTCCCCAGAACTCTGTGTGGACCGGGTGGGGTAGTACAGTTCTGGCAGTCAGGTGCAAGAGATTTTTCTTGGAGTTCAAACAGAAGGTTCTGCGCATGTGCTGTTTTTCTTAATTTCTATACTCTGGTTGTTTTTTTTGGGTTTGTTTTTTTGCTTCGGATCTGTGTTCATGAAAGCTTTAACTGTTGTTTTGGGCCGTCCTTTACATTGGATTCTCAATCAATGCATAAAACCTGCTCACAAGATTTTGATGACTGTTGAACATACCCACGAAAGAGACTGATTCCTTTCTTAATTTCCCTTTGTTTACTGTCCTGAAGGAATCGTTATGGCTTATCTTGAAATGTGTCTGGCTGAAGCTTCTTGAGTTGAGGCTTGACAAGGATTTTTCTCTTCTCCTAGTCTTGCTCTATTATTTCATCATAGTGGATGCCTTGATTACTTTCCCGTCTGCCTGGTAAAATCTCTGCATTGAGAATGATCTGTCTTCAGTTTGCTATTCTTTCTCATTAGAGCAAAGAAATTGCTTTTGTCTGCTGGCTTTTAAACATATGCACACACCTGAATGTACTACCTGATGTATTTGGAAAGTCATTTTAATGTATAGAGCCACACCAAATTGGCATCAGCATCAGGGGAGGGAAGATGTGGAGCAGCAGCATAAGCTTCAGAAGCCTGAAGGACACACACTGTAGTTCTGTACGCCATCCCAACAGGAATACCTGTGGTTTCACTGCTGCCCCAGATAAGTGAGTTATAACAGCTCTTGCCAGGTTGTCAGTCCAGAGCTTGGTGATTTTATCCATAAGTGATCTCAATGTGGACTTGTAAAATAAGAAAAAAACAAAGGGGAGCAAAAAGTCCAAGACAGAAGCATTAGCTGCTGTCCTTGTCAGATGACAGCCTTGGTCTCGGGAGGGAGGTGTGTGTAGAATGGAAGTCCTAGATTCCTGCACACCTGTGCCAAATGTTCTGATAAATAACTATGGGGTTATTGAACAATATAACGTACTGTTTACCTCTTATTTTCTCAAATAAAAGCATGTCTGGAAAATCAATGTTGCTGGAGGTGCTCCGCTGTACCTTTAATAGGCAGGGTGGGATAGAGATATCTGTAATACAGTTTTGTGCTTGCCTAATCCTGGTGGGACTGGAGAGCTCCCAGGCATAATTTAGGGATTTCTGGGAATCTGCTTTAATTTAATTTAATTTAATTGACTGTCTTGTTAACTTCTGCAGCAGGACTAGAATCTTTGCAGTATTGCATGGCGCATGTGCCCAAGTCTAGTGTACCCTTGAAGGTTTGGATTCTGCTTGAAAGTTATCTTTTTACTTTGATAAAAACTCCTAACAATATAAATAATCACCACTTCTCATTTTAAATTTTAAAATTCCGTGAGTTGTACTTTACCTTTCCCTCCTCATTCATGAATACAGAACTCAAGCTGAAATGAGAGGGGGTTTATTTAATGAGTTGGTTGTATTTGTTCACTAACTAAAGCAAAGATAATGTGTTGAGTAATGATAATTTAGATTCCTCAAGAGGAGAATTAACTCTGGCAGTCTGAAGGCAAAGCTTCTCACCAAAGAGGAGCTGAATCTTCACACTGAGGATGTCAAGAAGCAATCTGTGAGCATGTGGAAGCCCCACCACAGCTGTAAATATGACTTTCGGAAGAGTTTTACACAGCCATGTTAAAGATGCACATCACAGTGACATCTGCATGACATAAAATAATGGGGTATTAGGAGAGGTGCTCTGTTTTTCAGCAACTGCCATCACTACAAAATTCCTGGGATCCATAGGGATCTAGTGGCACTGTTTGTTCTGTTTCAAAGTAAGAGAAGTAGTGCAAGCCTTAATTAGCTGAATTACCTCGTTATTATTATTGTAATAATTTGAGGTAATTCTAGATATACTATTTTTAAAAATACCAGAGAGAACTTACTTGGTACTTTATTTGTAGCCTTTCTCCCTTCTTCTCTCCCTCCCTCTCTCCTTCGGGGGGTGTTTTTTTTTTTTTTTTAAATTTGGACAGGAGGGTGGATGGTGGTGTTTGCTGTGTCCTTTTGAATTTTTATAGGTGCTCAACACCATGGGAATACATTTCAGTAACAGTAGCAATAGGTTGTTGACAGAACTTCTAAAAATCTCGTTTTCTGTTTACCATGAAGTTTCTTGGGTCTTGTGCTGCAATCAGTGCTGTACAAGGAGATTCTTTTTCATATCCATGCCATAGAGATTCTCTTATACACTGCCTTTTTCACTTGGCTCTGTTCTTACGGGTCTCTTCCACAGCACAGGGAAATCAAATGAGAGGTAGTGGGACGTTTTTTGGTGAAAATTATTTAATATGGAAGTATAATTGAAGAAACTCACAAATTAGCAGCATAATTTGTAGATAGTGAAATATTGCTTCTAATTCTTATGGAATTAGAATTCTAATTCTTAGGAAATTAGATTTGTGGATTAGATTTTAAGCCAATAATATCTAAAGGAAGTAATTTTTTTCTTTCTTACTGATGGCACAACTGGCATTATGGTAAAGGATGAGATTCTTGTGTTGCAGGTAGCAACATTATCTTGATTTTTTAATAGAAACCTTCATGCTCAAAAAAAATTGGCTCAGCAGTATTTGTGAAGACTCAGCTTACTTTGAAAGTCCAAATGTAGAAATGTATCAGCTTGTAGGGCCCTTGGAGATCTTCCAACTTACCCATCAAATAAACCTTTTATTCCTCTTAAACCAGCTGTTAGGAAGCAGAGAGAAACACTCTGTTTTATGATGCTGATTAAAGCAGTAATCTGGTGACTGCTTCATTCAACATATAAAGATGTGCTGATGAAACAGTGATAAGCAGTGAAATTACTGCCTCAGGTTGACAAACCTGCAATCAGTTCTATTTTTTCCCACCCCTTTAGTGGCTGCTTGTTCTTAATCTCCTTGAACAACTGTATTTTAGTCTAACCAGATGTTTAATCATTTTGGTTTAATCATTGCTAGATGTTCGGTGACAAGAGATTCCAGCGTTTAAAGGCCTGACCTTGAATTCTTAAAATCACTGATTTTGATACAAACTTGGTGTGTAAGGAATGGTAACTCAGATGTTAATTATGATTGCTTTAGTATCTGCAAACCACTGTGAAGTCTTTAAAAGTAAGTTGATTGCATTTCACACAAGTACAGTAATCTGTCCAAGTGTATGAAATTGCAGGCTCATGGCCACAGATGTTTCAATTTAGTACAGTATGGCAGAACAGTTTTGAGGTCCTCCTTTATGTAGATTTCACTGTAGCTTTGTTTTTTGTAAGAACTTCTCAGTAAAACCTGTCGGTTAATTGATTTTCTGTAACAGTATTTGTGCTTTGACGTAGCTACTATTTTCAATGTACATCAATATAATACAATCTTCTGTTGTATTTTCTTTTAAAAGTCACATAAAAAAAAAGCTAATCTCTCTCTTTAGTCTAATTAACTTTCATGTGGTTGCTGTTTTGTTTATATATGTGGTTTACATACAAATAATAGTTTGGAGAATTCCACATATTCAGATCAGCAGAGGTACTTTTTGATACTTTTCAGCTTGCCTTTTGAGAAGATGTCTGCATGAACAAATGGCAGGACATTGCCAAGAAGTACAGCTGAAATGCATTGTTATTTCCAGCCAGGTGAAGCCTTTTACATGACCTAGCTTGTTCAATCAAAGAACTTTCTCCCAAACCCACTGAGAAAGCACATTCCACAAGTTTCCGAAGATTGCCCAGTTTCTTTCAGAAATGCCATCACTACAGATGCATAAAAACTGTATTTTCAAAAGAAAAATAGGTACCTCAGCTGCAAACATTCTAATCAAAGCCTGTTTAAAGACCGCTTTTAATGAAATGTAAAGAAGATCATGTTCCCAGGCATGCGGGCAGCAGAACTCATACCAGCTGTTGAGTCAGGGTAGGCTTCCACCAATGGAGTTGTCTCTGTGATGGGAACTTGTCTGAGACTATGAATTAATCACCTGCAGTTTACCAGATAATCAATAAATTGGCTAACTTCTGAAGTGGCTGTCTGCAGACGTGGGAGGTACTTTCAGTCACTGATGAAGCCTTTTGCTGTGGGTAATTGATTATTGCACTCTCCTGTGCACCAGCAACATAACAGGTCTGGTTTATAGAAGGAATCAGGTTGTTTAGGCCAGTTGTCAGCATTCAGGCATGGAGGCAACTTTCTGCATGGCCTCCTGTCCTGAGAATTATCTCTGTGGTGTTGTGCAATGTAAAGTCACTGCAGCCCACGGATGGATGTGTCTACAGGCAGCTGTGGGACACAGGTGCTGCTCCTGTCAGTGGTCACTGAAGGTATAATTATCTACACAGATTTAAACAGGACACTTGTGAGGGCAATTGATTTCCAAGAGATAAGATCAATAGAGCTATGCCAGTTCTTTAATAACAGCCTGTTCATGCCTTACAAAATGATTTATTTTTTTTAGCAGAAACAAAAGAATACCTGTGGGCTTGGCCCTGAAATGGTTTAGCACAGGCAAACGCCTCTGGTGTTTGGTTCTATTTTTCTTGGAGGTCAAAAGTTTTGAAATATAATAATGAAGTTGTGTAACATAATAGAATCTAATGTCCAGATATCCTAAGACTTGAAGAATTGTTTGCAGCAGAGCAAGTGGTGCAGCTCTTGTTTTCAAGGATGCTGGCAGGAAAAGCAGGCCAGCATGAGAAATCAGGTAAGCACTTTATTATCACACAATCCAGGCTGTGCTGGATCTTCATATAGAGAAGGCACATATTTTCCCTGCAGGGATGTACTTTCATATGAAATGTTGTTCATATTTCTGGCAAACCATTTAAATTGAAGTCCTTTTTAAAGCAGACTATCTGAAAAGGTTTAAAGGAAGAGAAAGTTGACTGGGGCTGACAGACACTATTGTAGTATATGTATTTGGAAGATTAATTTGCCTAATTACTTTTAGAAATATAACCAGCACTTATTATCTAATACTAATCAAGTTTCTGTTGATATTCAGGTCTTAAAATCTGGGTAAGTAATTTTAGACTGCAAAGATAACAACTTCATGTAGCCATTGCAAATGAAATAAATGGACAGTAAGGGTTAAAACAATGTCAGTTCTTATTTACTGTTCTGTTTTCATAAAAGGATGAAAAATATGAGGGCATGAGGGATTAAGTACTATCTACCTTAAATCAACAGGATTTTTTTTCCATTACAACCTTACGAAAGATGCTCTTGTACCAAGATGTAGAGGTGCCAGTAGGGCCCTTGTCCCGCTCCCCTCCAGTCTCGGCAAAGCCCAGTGGGCGGATGAAAATCTCTGCTGAGTGTGGCTGTAAACACCCCCTGTGGATGGGGTGCCCCCAGATGCTGGAAGGGTGGGAGTACACCTCCCAGAAGAGGGGGCTGGGTGAGCTCACTCTTTATGTTGGGGGGTTTGTGAGTAGCTCTGTGTGCGTGATTGTTGCGTCCCGGGATTAGTTATAGATGAGTACTTAGAAAATTATAGGTTCTAACAATTCATAAATGTGGAATACTGTGGTTTAGTTGTTTTAGTGCAGATACTGATCCTGAAAGTATAGTTCACAGATTCCAGTTAATTAGGTCATTAATGAATCAATAGACTGCTCCAATCCTGATTGGCCTTTAAACCCTGAGAACTGAGCAGTTTTCCCCTGTGGCACCGAGGGATCTTTCATTAAGGTTAGTTAATGTGCACATAATAATGTTTCTGGTTTTAAAAAAGTGAGAAACTACTTCACACAAATGTTTGTACTTCAGCTTTTATAGCTTGGCAATGGGTTTGGAAAGAAACCAGCAAGTTCTAAGTGTTGCCTCCTTTAATGCTGCATCCTGTAATCTTCAGGAGTCCGAGGACAGCCTTCAGTCAGGCTTTTCACATATGGTACCCTGTGTGACTGAGGTAAAATAGGAAAAGTCAGTCACTTGAACAGACCGTTCAATATGGTCATTTGTTCAGGGGGATCCCAGAGCCTGTTGCTTCAGCTATATTAAAGTGTGCAGTGTGTGGTAAATTGCTGTGAGCAGTGATGGTCACACTAGGAATTAATGGTAACAAAAATAAATGAATTTAAATTCCAAATTTTATGGGTCACTGAAATTTTCCTTCATATCAGGGCAAAGTTACCTAGCAGTCATAAATTTTAGACTTTTTTAAAAAAGGTGAGAATAAGCATACAACAAAACACATACAAAAAGGAGCAGTTGCTTTCTTTTTCTTGCATTGCTATTAAAGGTGAAAGAACAAAATCCTAAAAGAACTTGCAGAAAAGCTAGATGAAGAACTTCTCAATAATCAAAATTTTGGGATGGAAAAAGCATAAAAGATAAATTCTATGTAGGAGAAATCAGTTCTGTTCTTGTTAAATTGTGGGTAATGAAGTGTGGCCAGAAGTATCCACTCATCTGTGCTGCACCTCCCCCTAAGAGAATATTCTCAATAGCCTCCTACAAAAACTGACATTCCTGGTGGAAAGCCACTGATCAGAACAGGTTTTTGTCAAGGATGAAAAATCACAAATCAAATGATCTATCATGGATGTTAGTGGCTCTGGGTGGTAAAGGTCTAATCCTGCCTGGATCCTGCACCCATCCAGTGGCAGCCCTTGGTGATATGAATTAAACTAAGATACATATAGTGCAAATATAAAGCAAAACACTTTCTTCTCAAAAAGCTTTGGAGGACCACAGGTCACTGGTAAATTGATGATTGCACTGATTATTTTTCTTTGTAGGAATTCAGATACACAGAATGCTTTTTGTAATGTTAAGTTTAGCCTGAAAAGCTGTTTCAGTAATTCCCTTCTCATATGCCTACAAACTTAATATTACTAAGCAGTTTGTATTGATTTGGCCTTGTGCCAGTATTTTTTAAAATTCTGATTATTATTGTGGTATTTAATAGATACCTTTCCACAAATGCAATCTGAAGAGTTCATACAAATTTAGAAATAATCATCACAAACCATCCTATTGCCAATATTTGCTCTGAGAAGATTTCTGCCACAGCAGAACTACATTTAATTTGGTTTAGCAGGTTGATTTGAATAAGAATTAAAGATGCATTAAATATTTGGGGGGGAAAAAAAGATACTTTTTTCATTAATATAACATGTTCTTTTGACTACATCTCAATTAAAAATCAGCAGCTGTGTTGTCCGTGGCCAGGCCTGGAGTCCCAAGACTGCACCGGTCTAGAGGTGTCCATTGTGCAACATTCCTGCCTGCTCCCACTCAACCCCTTCTAACTTTAAAGACACAAGAAAATAAAAATAGATAAGGTAATAGAGTAATCCCTTATAAATGAATTGGTGAATATTTAGCAGGTCATATTTACATGTGATACCTTGAGTGGAATTATTCTTTTGAAAAGTGATTAATGAATTTCCTCCAGTGGCTGTCTGCTTAGCATTCCTTAAAGAATACTTCCTTAATCTCATCTCATGAAATAGTTTGCTTGTTGGTTCCCAAAGCTGACATTTTGGCTTATACCTCAAATTGCATTAGGCATAAGGATATCTGAATATGCAAAACAGAATTCAAGCATAGGCAATTTTAATCATCTTTAATCTTTACCATTAGAATCTTACAAATCAATGAGTAAGCACTGCATTCAGCAGCATATATTGGGGTCGTTTTTTCTAAGGCAGAAATGTTATCTTCCATTTAAAACAACAAAACCAAGTAAACTTTTATTGTATTTTTCACTCAATCTCAGAAAAAATCAGATGTGTGTAGAATCCCTCCAGGTTTTATGAATTACTGCATATTACTAATGTTCATATGTATAAAATCCTTTCAGAGTCTTTAAACTAAGTTTTCTTTAGATATTGTTGGCTTTTCTGTTGCAGTACTTTAAAAAAAAATCTGTCTCTCTAAATGAATTTACTCTTTCTGATAATCCAGTTGATGAGGCAAATGTATAAAAATCCCGCTAATGTAGGCTGAGACATGTCCCAAAGTAGCTTGCTTCTCTAGTCAGAAAATCATAGAGCACTTAATAATCCTTCAGCCTTCTTGAGAAACGTATAACGATATTATGTTTGCTCAGATAGATTTCATTTAATCCTTTCAGAATACTGCATTAGGCTGGGAGGGTGTATTTACTCTTGTGTGTTTCCAGTTAGCAAAGGATAAAGTTGGAAAAAGGAATTTAGGCTAAATTGACTTCTAACAGGAAAGCGTTCTGCTGACACTCAGAAGCAGATCTGGGGGTGACAAAGGACTACTCTACTTGGCTTCCAGTGACTGCATCCTGCTTGAAGATGTAATTCGGAATGTGCTACTTCCCCACTTGCAGGACAGCAGTTTGTGTTCTCCCCTCCCACACTGGGTGTCCCCCAGGAAGCAGCATCAGCTCTTCACGCCGTGGATGTGCCTTTATCTTCTGCCTCGGCAGTGCTGACGGGACTCGGCCGCCGGCAGCCAGAGCCAGAGAGCGCTCTGAGGAGCAGGGAAACACGGAGCAGGGCCGGGCAATGCTGCCCGCTCAGCAGCCCTGCACCGGGCTTACCAGGATGAAACCGAACTTCCGCAGCCTTTGGATGCTGCAAAAGTGGGCTACATGTCCCAAAAAAAGCAGCGTGTGAAGTATCAGAGTGAATGATCATTTCTCGGGTGGCCTTAATGCCATCTACAAATGGTACTTTTTCAAGGTCAGACTTGGAAGGGTTCTCTGCTACTCTCACACAGGTAGAGAGCAACCCTGAACAGGCAGTGGGAGACTCTGCATAAGCTTTATTCTGGTGTCGATCAAAAGCCAGTAGTGTGAGGTTGATTCCAATGGGTTGTACTGTGGAAATCTGAGAACAGTTGGATCCTGAAGAGCTGCAGCTCTTGGGAAGCTCAAACTGGCCTCCCTCTGCCCCTAAGAAGCAAAGTTGGTATTTTTTAAGTGTTTCTAGAAGACACTAAGACTTTATTCTAAATTTTACACACATGCACATCATGTGTTTTCAGTTGTAATGATTTTTTTTTTCCTTTTTTATATGTGGGTTCTTTTTTGTTCGGTTTTTTTTTGTTCCCCTAGTGGCTGAGTGAGTGATAGGTTTATACAGTTGCTTAGCTGAAAATAACTGGTATTTGGGACTGGATTTGGGGAGGTATCATAAGTACTTGTCATGCATTTATAACTTTTCTAGGCATCACCTTCCTGCTGGCAATAGGAACAGGGCACAGAATTAGATGGTCCCTCGTTCTGGTCCAGGACAGGGTTTTTTTCTGATTTTGTCAGGAGAGTGTAAACGTGTCCCAGGGACAGATTAATCCCATTTAACAGCATTTCTAACAACTCTTTGTCAGAGACAGTTTCTTTCCTTATGACTTTGGTGATGAACTTTGCCAGGATATGCTTGGGGAGAGCAGCTGTGTTGTTCTTGATTTTATACTGTTACTTCCTCAAGCAGTGAATCATAGGCAGTAATATGCCAACAACACACATTTTTCTTCTCTATGTATTAAGGCATTCTGAAATGTTTAAATTCCTTATTCCTTCCTGCTTTGTGACCTGAAGTGAAAAATGCATGAGCAAAAAGAGAAATAAATTAATTCTGGACAGAATAAAATTGAAGAAAAATCTGCTAGGTGAAATTCAGCACCGGAATCAAGACGCAGGAAAATAATAAACATCTCTTGTTCACATATTGTTAACAGGAAATCTTGTCTTGAATAATAATTAGTACTTACTGAAGGGGGTGGGGAAAGAGGAATAATGAAGAGCTCTTTTTGAATGGAGTTTTTAAAGCTGCATAGTCTGTTAACCTTTGTGGGTCAAATATCTATTGGAGGTGCTGGTGGGAAAATGATTGCTTTGCAGAGAGCCCTCAGTTCGTGCAGCTCATTAACTGCACTTAGATCAGGGCACTGCTTGGAGGATCCATTTGCTTTCCAGAGCTTCTGCTCCTCCTGTCTCATCCCACCAGCTTTTACCTGAACAAAGAGCAATACACACAGGGATAGTCACTTTGTGGTTCTTCCATGGGTTTCTTAGAAAAATGACTTGCCCATTAATTAGCAATGGTTCTTATTTGTATGTTTTTCCAGGACTGCACTTCCTTTTTATAACAGGGCACTGAATATGTATGAAAGCCAAGCAAACATTCTTTGCTGTTGATGTTGGTAAATGAGCAGTGGCAGGGAAAGGCCAGATGAGGTTGGATACATCCTCCTGGTTTTAGATTTCCTAACAAAAAGGAAAGTTCTTGAGAAAATTAAATTTATTATAATGATTTGAGAAGTCTTTACGGATAGCAATATTTTGCTTGTGTTTTTCAAGGAAAGAATATGTATTCTAATGAAAATGTGAAACAAGGATCTTTGAATGCAATACTTATTACCCATTTTAACTGTCCTTTAGAATGTATTGAATCAGTAGGCTTTTGTTTGCTTTTCTTTTGTAATCGGAGCACTATATCCACTTAAAATCTGTTTGGGAAACCTCCCGGGACAGGATTTCTCTGAATCAAACTGATAATGGAAATTGATGAAGGAAGAACAGTACAGTGTTGATCTGAGCTATAGCCTTTAAAACAATCAAAGGAAATTTCAAGCACAAATGGGTTTTCTAATCATGTTTTCTTTAGGATTGCATCATATACAGGGGGAAATAGCACATTATTGAAGTGTATTGCATGTCTAACTCAAACCAACAGCACCATTTACCTTGTGTCATTAAGTCTTACACAAATAGACAGTAGTCTCCCACAAGGGGAATATTTACTTCTGCTTGAAATATGAAGTAATAAGTCTAATAGAAGTAGGAAGGTGTAATGTATTGTAAAGCTATTTTGTGTACCAACAGAATTTCCAAGAAGCCTAGTTTTGGTTCAGCAGCTCTGCAGTAAATAATTAACAACGATAATGGGTATTGCAATGTTTATGTTGGACAGAGGGAATAAAAGTTATGCTGTGGGTCATAATTAGCAGTATACTTGATTCCTGATAGTTTTTTCTTTAAGGTATGTGAATTTAAAATAGATGGTAGGAACTCTTAAATATTAATTGGAGTCTTAGCAGCATACATGCTTTTGATGTAGGAATGAATAAAGGGGAGTTTGGGAGAATTTGCCTGCTAGAGACTAAAGGTCAGGGGTTTGTTTACACTTTTCAACAGAAGGTCTGACCTTGAAATTAAGAAAATGGCTGTAGCAGATTTTTTGCAGTGAGCAATGTGAACTGGTGGTGTGTGGTGCCTCCTTGAAAGGAATCAAGTTTGAGATGAGTATTTTGTACCCCGAAAACAAAAATAAGGTTTTTACTGTTTAAGCAATCATTTAATTTTATGTCCATTAAAACATTTTTAAGAATGGACAAACTGTGGATTAAGTCAATCACAAATTATTTGATTTATCCACAGTCATATTGTTTATTAATTTAATAAACCTCCCTGGAACAAAATTTCATTTATTTCAAATTCCTTTTTTTCCTTGAAGTTAAATGTTGAGAATTGCATAGAGACTTTAGTTAAGGTTTTAACAATAAATGAAAATATTAAAATAGCTGAAAATATCTGCTGCTGCGTAGGGTTTATTGGAAATGTATTAGTTAAGGAATCCTATGGGAGCATCTATAAATATTACATATGACACCACTGAGTCATATTTTATGACACCTCTGGGTCATGGTTTTCCACTGATTAATCTGCATAGCTGAGATCTTGTTCTCCTCAAGGGCATCCAGCTGACTGCCAAAAAGACAAAAAGTGGTGGAATCAAACCACAGGTAACATCTGTCTTCTAGTCTTGAATTCGTGAAGTCTTTCTACTGCTTTGTTAGTCGAAACCGGTGTATATTTCATTACCTAGCATGACAATTTATAAAAAATTACTTTCATATCTATATCTTTCATTACTTTATAATCAAAAATTTCCATTTCCATACATTTGAGCTAAGAATTATTACCCAAACTGTTTCCAGATCTTTTTAAAGTGGTACTTAGATTTTAAGAAATATGAAAAATACTACTTTTAAAAATATTTATTACAGTACTTATTACTGGATGTTCAAAAGCAGGTATCAGTTCTGCCAGGCTCATTGACTCAGATTATTTTACCTTCAAGAGTTGTGTAATACCTCTTTGCAGAACTTCCTTCTCTGGTCTCCGTCTCTTGTCTACCATTGCACTTGTAATCCGCTTTGTCGTTATTCTTAACATGTGACATTTTAATTTAATTTGAGCTCTGTTTATATTATTTTTCATCTCCATTTCTAGTTGTGTATGTTTTTCTGCTTTCACTACTTATAGCATTCAAGCGTTTTCCTAGTTTCATTAATTATTACAGCAATTTTGATTTCTCTCTCCATTGTTATGGCAGGAGTAGTACATTACTCCTAACCTGCTAATAAGAATATTAATTACATCTCTGGCTATTTCAGTTCTATTTTTTTACAATGCTGTGACAGCATCATCATCTTGAAATTGACTTTAATGCAGAATGGATACTTACTTCTCCCTTCCTGTTGTCAGAACATGTGTCCAAAAGCAATTCAGATTTTCTGTAGGCAGAGTGAGTCCAGCACTATTTCACCTCTTTAGGCAATAACCTAAGTTTACTGATCACTGTAGTAAATAATGGTTCACCTGACTAGATGTCATGAAGTAGTGAATAAAATTGATTCAGGAAAGTTCTGGCCTTCCATATCTTGTTATTCACGTAAGCAAAGTTTATAGCAGTAAAGAACATTTCTCCTTTGCCCGAGTTCCTAAACTTAATGCTTAATGGTGTAAAGCATTTTGCAGTGTCTCAGTGGTTTGTGCTGTCGTTGTGGTGGTGGTTCTTTTGTTGTTTGCCTTGTTTGTTTGTTTAACAAGATTGTTTTGCTGAGTTCTAAGCTCAGTAGAGACATCTTGGGGAAAAACCTGTTCTGCATATTTGGGAAGGAGCCATCAGGATTCCAAACTCAAAGCTAGTAAACAGGTTTTTCAGCTCTTCAGAAGAACCCAAACCAAAGCCACATGTGAATATTCTTTCAGTCATTGTTTCACTGTGTATACTGGCCACTCCCACCTGAAACCTGTTGGAAAAGTGTACATTTTACGTGCACATAGAGAATTTTAACCCAGCTGGAGTTTATGAAACTTTGAAGAGAGACAGGTACCTTCGTAAGAGAGGAGGAGCTTAACTGTGAATTTATTTATAGACTATAATTCTATGTGTTGATTGCCATGCAGATGCCTCTCTGTTTATGGCTGGAGTTAGAGAAAAGGTGATTTGCTGCTTCTTGTCCCTGTGGACCTCTTGTTTTCTTGAGAATGAGCTGGGGAAGTGAAGAGAGGGAGTGTTGTGGCACAGGGTGTTCTGCATCTCCCAGTCCCTGTGCTGCTGCTGCTATAGGGACCTTGGTTCTGGACAGATGCATGGATCATCAAGGAAATGGGCTAAAAATAGGGACTTTGTTGTTGTCTGTCCTTGGTGGACCTGTCAAAATTAGAAATGGCTGTGTTGAAAGATGATGTGCATTCTTCCATGAGGAACTAACACAAAGGAAAACTGTAGAGGCTTCCAGAATAGTGCCACTTGCTGGAGACTTTGAAGATCTCACTATAAAAGCAGCATATTTCTTTATCAAAAATGGCCTCTTTCATGGATATTTGTAGACATTTGTTTGAGGGAAAGGTTAGAGTGAGGGTTTTAAGGTTGTTATTTCTCTAAAACTTCGGTGTCATTCATTTAAAGTGAAACCTCAAAAAGGAGACGGTGAATTTTTCAGGAACTGAGGAATAACAATTACTGAGAAGTTTCACTTTTAATTTACTCTGGCTTCACTGACAATCTTTCCTTCTTTAACCTTATTAGCTGGAAGAGAGGAAACAGCTATCCAAGAAATAGAGAGAGAAATTGATGGCACTTTAACTCCCCGCTAATACCTTTGTGAATGAAGAGCTCTTTTGAAGACAGAGTGCAGTAATCGGATGGCAGATCCTGTGATAGTCAGGCTCTTTTAATGACTTGGATCCTGAGGGGTCATGGCTTCACAGCTGGAGAAAAGGTATCATTTCTGGAGGGACATGAGTTCTCCTGCCTCAGAAGTCATCTTCAATTCCTGGATGACTGCTCTGTAATTGAGCTATAAGAGCAGCCGTGTTGGTTCAATAGAGACGTTTTTATAGAGAGTAGTGCCATTAATCCCTTAGAGGTACAAATATTCTGCTGGCAGAGTGTTGTTACATGGCACCGTCTCCCCAAGTCAAGGGAAAGGAACCAATTACAGAAGAAAAAGATGAGAAGTGTAAGAAGGTGGCAAACAGCTCAGCGAGCTGCAGTCTCAGTGTAGCAGAGTTATGCAAATATTGACTTTGCCAGGTCCGGATAAGAACAGGACTTAACAGCCTGTGGCTGTACTCTAGCAGTGCCTCTCTCCATCTTTCAGAGGTGTTCATGATGCACTTGTTTAAAGCCAAATTGTCTTTTCATCTTCAATTATGCTTTAGCAGACTTACTTCATGCCAAACACTTCTGTGGATGTTTGAGCTTTATCTTTTAATCACACTTTTTTCTTTGCTAGTCTCTGTCTCACAGCTTTGCTATTAATAATACTGCCAACAGTAACAGGAGAGACTTCACTGCAGGTTAGCTCACCAGAAAGTTCTCCTGGATAACTGAGTAACAATTGGAGTAAGGTCTGTTCAGGTTTTCTCAGTCATAACCGAATTAAAGAAGGTAATGACATATGAGGGACCCAAGCTCTTAAGATTAGCTGCCAGAAAGTTGTCTAAAAGTGTATTTCTAATGTTCCTTCCAGTACTTCCTACTTTCTTCCCTCTTCTGGGTGTCTGTTCAGTATTTCTGTACTAGACTCCTTTACAAACAGTAGAAAAAGGTACTTTAAAAGGTCATGTTCAAGCTCTGCTGACAATATGAGAAGCTGCCTGCTGAAGGGTGCAAATGTTGGGTGAGCATCTGACTGCTCCAAGGAATCCAGCAAGGAAAGACTTCCACTCCAGTGTGCAGTCGCTGTAATCTGGTGACACCACCCTGTTCCTCGTGAACGTGTCTGGCTTTTGGAGAGTATTCAGTCTTTTGGATGTCTCAGCAGAATGTGAAGCATATGTGGCTACAGCTGTTCTCTGCAGCCCCTGCAAAGGAAGGTAGCATAAGCCACAGGGAAACTGAGCCAACCCATTCATAAAAGATTTACCCCTGTCTATATGACTTTAAAAGAAAATATTTTTTAATAGATTGCAATCTGTCTCCTGTACCTCAATAAAACTCTGATTCAAATCAATGAGAGGTACCACTGCAGAAAGTTAAAGTTATAGTAGGAAGAACTGGTCTTAAGTGATGTTGAAAACACTGTGAGTCTTTTCAGAGGTGGATGTAATATACTCCGGAGTGTACAGTTTCCCTTTATGAAACATGCATGACTCGTATTAGCTGCTGTTTATTTCGCCTGTGGTTAGTGCTCAAGTGGTAACTGAATAATTTAAAATTGCAGATGTGAGTCATTAACTCTCCTGTCTTCCACGGTTTTATCAGAAACTGACCTCTCCAAGGCTGTCTGCAAAACAGGCATGGGAAAATAATAGTGAAGCTTTCACTGGTGCTTCTGGCTATTCTGTAGCCAACTTCACTTCAAAATACAGTTCTTACAGGATTTCTAGAGCCTTTTATCAACATCTCAGTCACAGCACAACATGCATGAGAGATTGACCAGTCTTATGTTATTATCAGTCTTAATGCTATCCCTGGTTTTGGGGAAATAAGGCATGTCTTCTCTTGCCTCTCTTGGTAGGCACTGGTATTCACCAGAGTAACAGCACCAGAAATTTGGGACAGAAGCTCTTTTCCACTTACTAAATAATTTTGGTTCCTATACTGACTATTTTGCTGGTGGAGCATGCTTTAGAGGCTTAAAATAAGGCATTTGACTGTCAGCTGCATAGTGATTGTTGGCCTTAGGGCTATTGTGCTTGGTGGCTTGCTTGCCTCTTCAGACATGCAGCATTTGTCTCAGAGGGAGGCAGGAACCAGGGAAAGTCCTGGGACATGCAGCATGTCTCAAATCTTTAGGAGTGTTCACCTGTCCTGTGCTACCAAGTGATGACACTGAGGATGATGATGCTGAAGACCACTCTGTATTTCGTGCTAATTCATGGTCACATTCCTTCCTGTAAAAGTCTGACAGGAAGGATGTGAAAGTTAAATGCAATCATACTGTTCAAATTTCCTAAGATCATTATTCCATGATCTTATGGGGAGTACATTGTTATTCAGTGTTATGACAGTGATTTTACAAAACCAGGAGGCAAAGGACAGATTACATTTTTCTGTATTACTTTTTAAAAATAGGATTTCTGAGTAGGTTTAAGCTCAACAGCTCAGTGCTTTGTTCCTGCCCACAATTAGAGCAGTGACTGGGTGTGAAATAACAGAACAGGCTGTTAAAAATATTGATTGGTGGTTTATCTTCCAAGGAGGGATTAATGGGCAAAAAGACTTGCCATCCTCTTGTTTTTCTTTTCAAACCTGGGTCTAAAGTGGGAAATAGTTTTAAGATTATGTGGACTGTAAAATGATGGCTTTGGTAATTTATATTCCTGTAGTTAGTTTACTTTATAAATATGTACACATGAAATCTAATACAAACATAGTGCTATGTGTGTATGATATACATACCTATCTATAAATAATCTGCATTTAACCAGCAGGTTTCTTTGGATGTTGTTTTATGATTCTTTTAAAAGGTTTTGACCTGTTAACCTTTACAGGATTTGTTCATAAAGCTGCTTAGTTGCAGAACAGAAATAAGATTTTATTAGCATTTGTGTTGCTCGTTTTCTTGATGTTACAACTCATTGCCCTGGCAGTCAGTGTCTCCTGACCTGGCCACAGAGCCCAGCCTCATCAGCGAGACACTTAGAATGTAAGACTAACCTTGAAATGTAACTTTCTGTATCATGTTCTTAGTTATTAAGTTGTGAAGAACGTGTGTGAGTGCCAGAGGACAAGTCCTACTTTGTTGGCTGTGTATTCACGATTCTTGGAATATGGGTAATTATGTTGTGAACCCTGCACTGAGGAGAAGTGAGTGTGCTATTTCCAGAGCCAAGGCTCCCGTGGGATGTGCAAAGTGTGCAAAGTCATCTTGATGTGCATGGCCCAGACATTCAGGGAGGTCTGAAGGGCCCTGAGGCAAGAGCAGCTGTAGGGTACCACAACATCTGCAGCTTTTAGTAGCTGCAGTTCCGGACTGAAATTGATTTCTTATTTTCAGTTCATACCTTCACTTCCTGGAAAGCAAATACTTGACTAACTCACTGTGTGTGCGGCTCCCCTCATGATACCCTCAGGCAGTGGTTTTATGCCATGCTTTATAGATTTGTAAAACTGGGAAGTGGAAGGTTACAGCAAATTATTTGTTTCAACTACCGCAAGTAATTAGAGAGTACTTGAAATACTGCTTGCTTGTTTGAATGAATATTTAGATAGATATAAGATCCACGAGAACCCAAAACTAGGAAGCAGAAGAATAGTAAATAGGCCTGTATGTTACCCCTTTTTGCACCCATATTGCAGAAGTACAAATCTGCATTTTGAAGTCAAGTCCCAAGAAGTTTGGCCATGTTATGAAGTGCAGTATAGCCCCTAAAGTGTGGCAACTCAAATCTGTTCTCTCCATTTTTTGTTAAGACTATAAAATATTTATTTAGAGAATCATTTTTCTCTGCCTCTCTTTCCTTTCCTTTGAGAATATTAGAGGATCTTGTGACGGGGTAAGAGAAATTTGATCTATTAGCATCCAAACAATCCAGGGAGCAATAACCTGAAAGAACTGTAGAAGTGGAGAACTTGCTTGGGCCCAGAGGTGTTACAGCTCCTTCCCATAAAGGAATGCTGAAGAAATGGGTGGATTTTGGCGTGGGGGACAGAGTCTAGATGATTTGGAATAAGTAACAGGGTGTATCTCTCTGACACAAAGGATGATTGCAGCAGTAAATTCAGGGGGTTTGACCATGATCAGAAGCTGCTGGGTATGATCCCATCTTACTGAGTGTACGTGGCATGAGAAAACAGAACTGAGAGATGCAAAAGTGAAAATAGCTATTGATGAGCAAGATAGGAAAATAGAGCAGCAAATGGTCACAGAAAGGAAGGCTTTTGGAGCCTTCTGCTAGTTGTGACCTTCCCCACATGAAAGATACTTTTACTGGGTAGCTGAGGTAATTTCCTGGTGTTTTTGAATTGCCAAATGTACTGGTAATGGAAGATTGTTTCATGGTGGTTTTTTGTTGGTTTTTTTTTTTT
>VZRO01003921.1:414813-436807 GCA_013397915.1 Daphoenositta chrysoptera | reverse complement strand
AAAACCAAAAAAAAAAACCCCATGTATTTTCTCCCCTGCCCCTAAGCAGTTTAAATGACCCAAAGATTGCAGGTGATACTCACTTAAACATAGAAAATGATGCTTTTTCAGCTGGAACCCATGAACTGAGGAAGAAAATCACCCCATTAATTTATCTAAAGTTGATGTGAATCTAAAATGTGCTCTTGCTAGGATAGTTGTCACAAACAATGCTTGGAGAAAAAATAGCTGTACATTCCCATAACTGGACAACATTCAAATTAGGTGAAAAATTCATAGTATTTTCTAGGGGAATTTTTATTTTACATACTAGGCAAAGAGCTTAACTTGAAGTAGAATTTTGTACATGAGTGGACAGAAAATACCTCTAAATACTTAGAAAAAATGTAGTCTCCACAATCAGCCATTTCACAGAGAGTGTGTGTAATGTTAACTTAATGGTGATGACACTTGGTATATGGTAGTGTTCCATTTTCTTTCCTCTCCATTGCTTTTGAATGGATCAGTATGCTTTTATCATCACACAGAATGCAGGGCTTCATTGCACTCGCTGCTGTTCCCAACAGTTTGCTATTAGTTGCAACAGGAGCTTAAAAACCAGCTAATTCTTTTAAGCATCTATTGATAAACATCAACAACGAGGTAAAATTAACTTCTAGGAGAAGGAGGTTTCTAAATAGAGCAGTCCATCCCTTACCCCTTTAATATATAAAAATGGGAATAAGAAAACAGAATAAATGAAACAGTCAACTTAGAAAAATTAGCACTTCCCTTTGAATGCAGCTTCAGACAGTGGCATTGAGTACTTCTGTCTTCTAATTCTCTTTGCTTAAAGAACAGTTGTTTTCCTAAAAATGTCACCAGAGCAAACCCATGGTAGCAATATGAAAGATGCTTCAGAAAATTCCTTCCAATACAGGAGCTGCACTTTCCAAATGACCTAAAAAATGTCATTGAAAAAGCTCAATATAATCTAAATTACTAAACAAAATGTTGCAGACAGGCTTGGGCAACCTTAGTTACCTCACTGCTGCCTTCTGGGTCTAAGAAGTCCAAACAATTTTCAAGTTAAGGAAGGGTCTGGATCATGTGTCTTTGTTTCTTTGTCACAAGTACTGTAACTCAATGGAAATACTAAAAATATTTCGCATTTTCCAGAGGTGAAAACCAACAATTCAATAGGCAGGTAGTTTTACATAATGTACCCTACTGGTTTTAGAAAGTGCAAAGGAGAATTGTTTTCCTTACTCTATGAGAAATTCCAACAGAGAACATTTTACTGAGAGGTTCATGGGTTTTATGTTATTGATATAGAATGGGCAGTGAACTTGCCAAAAGTGTGCAGCTGTCTCATCTTCAAAACAGCCACAGTTTGTTCTGTGATATGGTGGATGCCAGCAAGGCCACGCAACAGCTTTCCTTGAGATGTTCGGGAGCCCAACCACTGGCTCTCCAGTCAATGGAATCTGGGAAGGACTTGGTTTACTCCTCTGATATTAGAAACAATACTGGCTTCCTGCACTTCATAATGCATAGAAGATTTTGGTTCTTATTTTCAGGACAGTGGAGTTTTGGTACAATGTGATATTGCTCTGGGCTGCTGGATTTTACGGAAGCAGATTGCAACTCTTCTTAAAGAGAAAGCACACACTTACTAACCATAAAGTGTGTGTTAAAACCACAATAAAAATAATATTTATCATTTTCTTAGAGGTGCTTAGGTGGATGTAGTTCCAGGAAGATTGGAACAGTTGACTGCCCAGAAAGGATCAAATTGATTTTACTGGTTTAAAAAAGAACTACGTGTGAATTACCTGGTTTCGAGATTAGCTGTAGTTTTCCAAAAGAGTTAATGTTAATCCACCAGGTACCCTGTAAGAGAAGAACCATACTATTTATTTTTAACGTAAAAGTGTCAAAGAGCGAGAGTAAATATGTCAGGAAAAAATTCCCTTCCATTTGATTTTCAGCTAATATCTTTAAAGGCTTCCAGTCTGACTTGTCTGATCCATTTAATAAAGAGGTGATGGGAGATGGAGGTTTATCAGCACTTCAAGCGTCAGTAAAAGTTTAAATGGATTGTTGTTGTTTTGGCTGATGGCACACAGATAAAACAGACAGGAA
This sequence comes from Daphoenositta chrysoptera, assembly GCA_013397915.1. Classification (NCBI taxonomy): domain Eukaryota; kingdom Metazoa; phylum Chordata; class Aves; order Passeriformes; genus Daphoenositta; species Daphoenositta chrysoptera. The sequence continues at coordinate 434,683 of VZRO01003921.1, read as the reverse complement.
GTTCTTTGGTTTTTAGTGCTTTTAGGTGAGAAGAGGAATTGAAGAATGTGATTTCCTTGTCTGTCTCTGTCTTTTTGGGTCAATAATAATGAACTTCCTTTGAACATCGTTGCATGCTTGGTAGGTTTGTCATCATCTTGAGTAGATGGAGGATTTTTCTGTTCCAAGTGTATAAGTGTGCAACCTGCCTTGCCCCCTAAAGGCTGGGATATTAGCCACTTCTATGAAACGCTTAAAAATGCGGGTTTGGAATTTCATTTATGGCTGAAATTCCATACATTGGTTTGAATGCCACAAATAGTTACCCTTTTTATTGACTGGGCTCCATATCAAATGGGAAGTGTTCTGGTACACTGTGATAGTGCTCATGAAGAGAAATGTGGCTGCTTTTTTTATGGCTTTGAAAACATACATAATATAAACCCCATAACTCCTCACTCCATTACTCAGCTGAGAAAACCTAATGTTTTGCAGAGACTGAAAATATATTAGCTTTCTTGCAGCTGTCATCATGTATACTTCTGGGCTTTGTCTTTAATCTGTGGAATAATCTGTTCTTCCTTGCAGTCTGTGGAACTGTCTTTCCCTGAAATGAGACTGAAATCTTAATGATGCTTGGTTGTAAAATTCACCTCAAAGCATCAGCTCAAAAACTTCTTCTATGCCGATTTTTTGAAATTTAAAAATTAACTTCTGAGACAAGCAAGAAGTAACCAGTGCTAATAAACATACTGAAGGGGAGGGAGGAATCAGTGAGGGAAGGTGGAAAATTGAAATACTGCAGTAATTGCTTATACTTTAATTTAGATTCACTTAATCCAGAAAGGTCAAATAACTATTTTAACTTCTTCTGACAGTAAATTACTTAGAAAATCATAACCTGGGAGATTCCTCAGATAAAGCCATGCCCAGAGTAGAGAGAACCATTTTACTTGAAATGTTTTCTAGTTTAGCTGGCTCCCTGTGCTAGAATTTTTGTTTGTTCTTACAATAAAGTAAATACAGATTTTTGAAGTAGAGTTGACATGTTCCCCATAATGAGGACATGAGATAAAAATATTATGATCTTATGAGAACAATGGGATTATTTTAAATAGTTGCAAGTTTTCTAAAGTTATACAAAACTGTAAATTCTCTTTGATATTCCAGTACGTTTTAAAGTACTTATACGAAACAAAGAAAACAAACCAGACTGTTCTGAGAAGAAATCTAATAACTTCTAGAAGTAACAAGATAAGACATAAACCAAATAGAACTGCAGTCTTTACTACCTAAAGAAAGAATTTCAAGATTAAAAGTAGTGATTAGGCTCCTACTATCTATTTTTAAATATATGCAGGCAATAACCATTTTGTGATTTAGCAGATCAATTAAAATGAAGTCAAGCTCTCTCCAGGATTATTCAGAGCTATTAGTCTCTTCTCTAGAGATTTTAGAGTATATTTTTTAAAAGGTACAAAATATGCATTCCTCAAATTATTAAAATAACAACCCAAACCCTATTTTTTCCTCTTAATTACCTCACCCAGACCTCCATAATTAACCGAGACAAGAACTCATGTCAGTAAAATACAAATGTTCTGAAAGACTGAAGTGATGTTTCTTACTCCTAGAGTATACTTTTAACATCACTGTCTAAGAATCCCATGAGATGATTACTGGAGAAGTAGATATTTTTCACTTGTGCTTAATATTTCTTTCAATTTTTTAGCCCTTTCTTATTGCTTCAGACTTATTTTCATCCAGAAGTGGAAAACTGAGAAGTAACTAGATCTATCTTTTTATTTAGAAAAGTTTGCAAGCAATACTGGAGGAAGTACTTAGATGCTATAGAGGTTGTTCACTTTCTGTGTCATGTTGCCTGGTGATGCTTTGTTCCCCGTTAAGGAAAGAGGGGGAAAAACTCACCACAAAAGCAGTGCAAAGCTAATAGGAAAGACGAGAGGAATTGTGCCTTACCAGTCTTTGTGGTGATGGTTTATTCAGCGTGAGAGCAATACTTTTTCCCCCCTCCTAGACTGTTAGGATCAGGAGGCAGACAGGAATCTACGCCAACATCTTTGTTTCCCAGGGTAAGGGGTGGCTACATTACATAATCCTTTCCCATGTGTGCATATGGATGTGTATATATAAATGGAGATGTATGTTTGTCTACAGGCAGTGACAGGAATGTCAAGCAGTTATTTTAACATGGAGAACAGAGAGAGAGACAATGTGTGTCCCAGGCTGCTCAGTTGAAAATAGTAATATAGACCAGCTAGAGTCATTCGCCTAACCAGTATTTTATATTTTTGAGGTTATAAACTTAGACTTAGTGATGGAAGAGGTATAAATAAAGACATGCAAACTTTTGTTTGCCTCATTATACTTGCTACGCCTTTCCTCTGTGTTCTTAGGCTTTTTCTTTGCTTGTTTTTATTTATTCCTAGTTATACTTCAGTGGCCTACTAAATGTGTTCTTTTCAAGAATATTTATCTTTCCTTGCTGCTTAATTCATCTAAATATTTAGACATTGCTATATTCTCAGTCAGTAGGCACTTGGCTAATCTATACAAATTCATCTCATTTATAAATTATTCCTTCCAGCCCATTGCCAGCTTACACGCAACAGAATGCAAAGTAAACGTGCTTCAAACCTTATCAATCAGCAAACAAAGAACAACAACTCATCTTATTTAAGTGTGGCAGCTTAAGCCAAAGGAATAGAACTTTTAATTTTTCATGAGGAATCCTGAGAGAATTTGGCAAAGCAAAACAAGTGACTATTGCTACGCTGATCAGCCCTTCGAAGTGCGGGAGGTCACTGCTGCTTGTTTGCCACTTTTCATTTCTGTCTGAGACCTGACCAGTAATTTGGAGCTGGTGCACAGAGATGGAGGCTGCCCTGTGGTGACTGGGAGAATTTGAAGTAGAAGATGCCCCTGTGCCCACAGAACAGCAGATGAAGGGCTCAAACTCCTGGGCAGTAGCAAATGTATAGTATGGAGATGCACCAAATATCCCTTGGTTCTTTGCATGATAATAGAGAGTTCGTGGTACTTTTCTGCCTAAGGGCAACCTGGTAGCTTTCCAATTATTGAGAGCCTTCCAATTTAAACAAAAAAACCCATTGCAACATGAACGCAATTACAGAATTCAAAAGCTTTTCAGCATATTTTATTTTTACGCTTAGTTATTTTGATCCCTTACCAGCAACAGCAAAATATAACTGTGAGACATGTTTGAGCTTTATGAAGAGTTTTCTTTACTAAAAAGCTTTAACATATACACACGGGTTTTAAGAGCTTGGAGGTTTTTCCTCATTAAACAGACTTCCTGGAGGGGAAAATAGGTAAATAAATAGAAGGAATCCCTGATTTTTGCTTGCAAATATCCATTGCAGGAGAAGATAAATAGCAGTATGATTCACACTTTATTATTTAGCGGCTATCAAGCTTACTTCTTGAGATTATCCCTTCTTAGAGTATTTGGGCTTGGTTTGACTCAATATCAGTTTAACTGTGCTGTAAGTAAAAGAAAATTTAAGGTTCTTTTTGATATTTAAGAGCAGTGGAGTAAAGTCAACGGTGTGGAAATAACATCTGTGGGCAAAATCCCTGAAATCAACAGGAATATACCAAAAAGCATTTGTGGCTTTGGCTCAAAACTGTCTGAGTTTTGGAGCAAATTTGCATGCACATTGATTTTCTCATGCAGATGTCTGTTCTGTATTCAGAATAAACAATTGCACACATCAGCCACTGTTTTCACTTGCAAATGGTTACTGTGCATATGGATTTTATAGAAGCTTTATGGAAACAGGCCCTGTAATAACAGCCAAGAGCATCTCCTGTTTCAGTGGTGTTATTCTAGAATGATCACTGCTGCCACAGTTGCCACAGTTGCCTGAGAGCTGCCACATTTTATTTCTGAAATTGCAGGTTTGTGTATTACTTAACAGTAATGCACATCACAAACAGTGGTTCAGTGATGAACAGGGTGTATGTGCTTCAAAGTCTAATGGTTTGCTGGGTTTAATAATGCTTAAGTTTAGCCATCTGAAAAGTTTAAGATGGAACCCTGGACCTAACCCAGACTCCCAAGTCAGCCAAACACATCAGGTATCATCAGCAGGACTTCATGGCCACTGCTGTGAGACAGGTCTGCAGGACATCTAGTGGGTCAGAATTCCCTTTAGGAGCACCGTATCTTCATCAATTATGGCAGTCAGGGGACATCAGCTCCACCTTTTGTCTGGAGATGAGCCTAATTATATTAATTTCCTCTGATATGCTTCTTTGCATAAAATGTTGTACTAAGATTACCATACATTTCTATAGGAGCCTGGACCTTTCCTGTGCTAGAATGTGGAAAGTAGAAGGAATCCAAGTAGGAGGAGCAAAAGGGAGACCTTACCTTGTCTTACTTTGTCTTTTCGTCTTTGTCCTTTTGTTTTCCTTCCCTTCAATTTAGGAAGCTGAGCCTTGCAAAAATAATAATCAGGTTTTTTGGACAAATTTTGACATAGTGGAAGTCCTACACCACTGGCAGGTCATTACATAGACAGAGGAATGCTCCTGAACCGGCCCCCTCTCAGGTCTCCCCCGTCATTCTGGGAATGTGCAGTTTGCTGCTGGCTTTTTTTGTGACAGCAAACAGCTGGGATGCCTTTGCTGCCCCGAGGGGCTGACTCAGCTGTGCTGCGGAGGGGAGGAGCTGCTCCCGTGTGCATTGGGAGCGGATGGGGACCCTGTGGCACCGGCGTGCCCGGAGCGAGCGGGCCTGGCTGCGGCACGGGATGGGAGCCACGCCACGATGGCACCCCAGTCATTTACAAGCGCATTTAGCTTGGGTTCAAACCCGCACACATAAAATAAAGCTGTGTTTTTTCTGAATCACCTCACAGCTGCAGAGGCTGAGTCTCCTCGACCAGCAGGCAGCCATCACATTTGTCTTTGTCTGTGCAGTGCCTTCTATCCATGGATCGGAACAAAGAGGCGCTTTATATATCATTGACTCCCTCTGTTAGCTGGGAGCACAGAGACTGTGCTGCATTTGTCACACAGCTTGACAGGAAGCATATGGATACAGGTATTCCTTCTTGCAGGCAGCCATGTGCTGCTGACAGAACCTGAGAAAAACCTACGGGCGGCTCCGATTCTTCATCCTCTCCGTGTGTGGTGTTTAATGGCACAATTGTAGCAATTTGGTTTTATTATGTAGAATAGAGGAAGTTATTTAGTTTCATAATATTTGGAATGGCTGCCTGTGTATATTTAACATCCTGGGGACAGATGGGAAATCCTTTTGTTCATCAGGACTAGCCTTAAATTTGCAGAAAGGGAGTAGTTGCTCTATAGTGCAAAAGCAGTTGGAGGAACTGCTTGTCTCCTTTTCCACACAGGGCTCTGGAATGACATGGCCTGTCCCAAAAAGGCCTTGAGGTTTCCTGCTGTGAGTTCACTCAATGTATGAAGTCTTTGGCCTCACACGGAAAGCAGCTCCCTGTGAAAAGGAGGCAGATAAGACAGATAAGGAGATAACTTCAAATAATATTTTAACTGCCACACGATAGATGCCTGTGCAGCAGAGGAGAGCTGCAGATGCTCCTGAGGGAAAGAAAAGGTCTTGCTTGGCTTTCAGATTCTGCCTGCAGTCCATAAAGGCTGCAGGGGCAGGGCACAGCAGCAATGCCCTGAGCCGCTGTCTCCCAGCAGTTCGTGCTGGGAACACGGGAAGCACAGCGCTGGTCGTGGCTCAGAGGCACAGTGCCCTGTGCTGTTAATGTGATGGGCAACTGAGGGACTCTGCTGCCCTCCATTAGTTTTACTGGAATGGGTCTCATCCTTACTTTCAGTTTTGAAAAGATCTGTTGGTAGAAAGGTGTTGGATTTTTTCATTTCATTATCCACCTGTAATTTCATGTAAAATTGTAAGATGATTAGAAAACCACCAAGGAAACTGGATGCAGAAATTGCTGCAAGCCACAGTGGTGCTGTGCTGGCTGAGAGTGAACAGGCATCACTAGGCTGGTGTTGTTACTGAGTTTAGTAAGTGCTGTGCTAATCTTTGGTCTTTCTTTGGGTAGTTTTTATATTTCAGCTTTTTTTTTTTTTTTTTGCTTACAATAGCAGTTATAAGAAAACCATAAGCGCCAAGGTCAGATAACAGCCTTTAATTCCAAAGACACTTAGATGAAATTTCCAGTCAGATTGCACACTCAGTTCAGATAAATAGATTGTTCCCTTATCAATGCCTTCTGCCTCTAATATTTTTAATCCCCTAATGCATCAATAATTGAGTGCGAAATACGTGTCACGATAGTCTTAGTCTGAAAATATTTTACAAGACCACCTATACTCTTATCTCTTTGAAGTACATATTGCTAATGGAAGCACTAAGGGGTAAAATGTTTAAGAACGGAAAAACCTCTCAGCAATTCCATTTTACCATTAATTCAAAATTGCCAGTAGTGTGATGGATATAGGGATAAGAGTAACCTGGATCTCCAAGATATAGTCCTCTCTAAAAATAAGGATGGCACTGAACTATTCTAGACTGATCTTAATTACATTCTGAACCCTTCCTAATGGAAGTTTGACCAAACTCATTTTCCCATAGAAAATACTGTGATCATATCAGCAAACACCATGTAGTGGATGAGAAGCCAACAACATGAGGCACAGAGCACTTTTCCTCCACACCCTGTACATTATCTGTCCCTTTAGTAGAGCTGAGCAGAACATCTCTAGCAATGAAAACTGCAAAACAAAGCTTGGAAATACTTACTTGTTTTAGTGGCTCCTCTTGATGTAGGAAATCACAGTAAGGACTGTCAGAAACATAATTACCAAGAAAAAGAACGTCTGCTGTCCTTCTACATCTGTGTTTCATTCAGCAGTGTTTGAGTGAGGTTTCTTTCCCTCCAGTTGCCTGTACTTTTCCACTGTGGAAACTTTCTGTTGTCTGAATAAAGGAAGAAATTAAATTGTAGGAAAGTGTTGAGGTTATGTTGAAAGCCTTGTAACGTGACAATTTCTATCACAAAATGAAAGTCCCCAATATGCTATAAAAGCCCCAAGCACCTTATGCCACTTGCATCTGCATTGTACTTGCAGATATGTACCTTATTTGTCCTTCAAAAGCATCCAAGAATTAAACTCAAATCCTGCATTGTCTCTCTCCCTCTTTTTTCCCCCCATTCAACAGTGATATTTTGCAGAGTTCCATATATTCTGAATAGATTTCATTCAGGTTCTGAAAATCTGAAGGTAAGGATCTTCCCTTTATTTCCTCCATGCCATACCTTGAACGGTTACTCTTCTCTAGATAATGAAGTAATTACCTCATTTGGGATTTAAGGTGCAATGACAATAAGAGTTATGACAGTATCAACAACTTCACACTGGAAAGCCCATGTGAGTGAAGTTCTTTGGCCTCTGGACTTCAGAAGACAAATCTGCAAGAGAATCCTTCAGACATGTTAAATCATTCAGCTTTAAAGAAAAAACCCACTTTACACCCACCCATTTTACACTCAGCATGTTATTAATTGCAGTGCCATATATAGTGGGATTATTTAGAGAGTTTTTCTCTTAAGTTTGAGAATATCGATGATTTTTCATTTAAATATGAATTGAATGGATTCTTTTGAATATTGCACAGGGTTGCCATATATATTCAGTTTGTTTCCAGTATAAAATTATTCTTATTTTAAGTTTTTTGATTGGTTTCATTGTCTCAAGTAGTAGATTATGACAATAATATAGGAGTTTGTCTATATAATGACATTAAATTGCATGTCTTTACCTTTTTCTGACTTCATGAAATAGTGCAGTATCTGTTTCTAATGTTTTACTTGATACTTGGCAAAAGAAACAATCTTAAACCATTGTTTTTCTCATATATCTGCTATTTTTCTACAACTATAAGCTTTTAAAAAGCCTTTTTTACCACAAATGTAGTAGAAAAATGTTTGAATTGTCTGTGCTTTTGACAGTGATGTTTTCATATAACTGCAGTGTGAGTTGGCAGCCAGTTTTGTGTCCAAAACTCAGAGAGAGACAGGAATTAGATTCTGTTACATGAAAAATAATTTTACCTACATCTGTAGTGATTTTTGACAGCTCAAGTTGGTATTTAAATCTTAGACATTTCGGTTCAGTTTTTAAAAACCTTAAAAACACAGAGGCAGCCAACATGTAAAAATTGTATTTCTTAAGCTTTTAAAGATTGTTTTCCTTTGTCTTCCAATCTGTTTCCAGCTTAGTAAAACTGACAGGCGTGGTGGTGTCTAATATCATGTAATCAGGTAGGGACATAAAGTCACCAACTTTGCCTTAGAGTCTACATATTGTCAGGTGGCCACTCAGGAGAGGATTCCTCAGCATTTGAAGTTAGCGATTAGTCCTTAAAAATGGTAAGAAACAGAAAGTGTAGTAGACAGAGAGCAGGTTAGAGGCTGAAATATTCATAAATAAGGCAGAGTACTATGCAAGTTCAGACAATTTTCCTTGAGCCGGAGGCATATTCAGTGTGGGTGAACGAATCTGTTTGATGCCAAAGGAAGACTCTAGAAATACTTAATGGGTAATTTGTATAAGGTGTGGCTTTTGTGTCCAGTCAAAGTCATTGGCTTCCTGGGACTAAAAACTGTGAAAGCACTGAGCAAAAAGGTAACAACCCATGGCCCAAAGAGCTCACAATTTAAACCTCTCAACAGGAGTGGAGAGCATTGGCTGTTGTATAACAGGATGGGAAGGTGAAGCAGTGAAGCGAAGCAGTGGCTCAGAGAACCATGTATTTTAATAGCTCTTCTCAACATGTGCATGCTGAAATCGCAAAGGTTTCCTCTCAAGGTAAGGCTCTAAGATGTTAATTTGAAGTCTGTTTCTCAGGCTTTGTCCCCCTTATGGGTTTTGTATAGCACTCAGAGGCAGAAGTAAATTAGGGTAGGGGATATAAAAAGGAGATCTGGAGTTCAATACTGATTAAAATATTCATTAATGTGTGGGAAAATCCTCTCTGTTTTAAATTTTCAACTGATGCTAAAACAGAAGTCAGGGCTGTCTCTCTATTAACAGGGAACTAAATGCCTTTCAACAGGTACAACAACAAAAATAAGATTAACTTAATTATGCAAGAAAATGTGCTTTGGATTCTACTGTCACAAGATATACTGCATAAATTCATGTCCCAGAGGACAAGGACTTCTGCAGTTCATCATTTGAGAGTTATGGAAGAGGAAAAAAAAAAATAAAGAAGAAAGGCCTGGGACTATTTTTGATTTACTGTGGCTATGACCCACGTATTTGCCTCTGCAAAAAGAAAACCAGTGCAATTTTCATGTAGCAGGCATGGTGTTTTCTGGCATAATAAAAAAAAAAAGCCTGCAAAAGCCATTGATATGCTTTCATTTAGAACGATGTTAACAGTCCCCTTGAAACTATATATATCACTTTATTGGACTGGATAACAAAAGAACTGCTAGGCTGATTACAGGAAGGACAGTATCTCTGTCAAAGACACATTAAAACAGCTTTGCTAGGCTTGTTTAGATTAACAAAATTAAAGTCGAGGAACTACAGGAATATCTTTCGATTACATCAGTGAAGAAAATACCAAGATAAAGGCAATAAGTATTTGGGTTGAAATACTAGTACAGAAATAAATTTGTTTAATAAATTAAACTTGATTTTGGTAAAAAGCTTCTGCCTGCCCAAAGAGTTTTACCATGGCTCGTGGGCACACCCCACATTGCTGTGAGTACCCTGAGTGTTGCTTTGTAGCATCTTTAGGCACGAGGCATGACCTGTACGCGTGTGTGTGGCACATAACCCTCCCCAGGAGCAGGCTGAGGTGGAGATGGGATGGAACAGGCGACGCATCAAATCTTTCTGCTGGCCTGAACTCATATTCTTCTCCCACCCTTTCATTTGCCTTTAGCAGAGCCAATAGCCTGGGGCAATGCAGTTTCACAGCAGACTGTAGTTCCATTTGAAAATTGTGTGCCAAGCCCCATTTGGGTGAAGTGAAAGAATGAAAGATTACCTGAAGTTGCCTGTAATTACTTGTGTTTTACTCATCTCTGGAGATTCTATATGAAGACGCAAAGCACAAAGAGCCTCTTTGTACAAATCCAGCTGTTTCTCCCAAATCTACTGATGTATTTAATTGGTAACACCTAGCTGTTATTTCCTTAGCATCCTTGGTGTTATCCCTGTCTTTGATAGGCATTTATACCAATTTGACTCAAATTACACGTATTTAGCAAGTGGCTTGTGTTTTAGTGAAATGGGAAGACATAAAAGAACACTGAGACTCTCTTGCTTTGGGTATATTTTTTTCAGGAGAGTCCAACAAGTCTGCTTATAATGGATTGCCCTTCCTTTGACAGCAACAGTGCATCTTCCTAGCTGAAACACTCTCCAAAGGAGCTGCGACAAGGAGAAATCAGAAGGAGCTGACTGGCCTGTGGAACTGTATTGGGGATGTCGTGAGTAATGTCCCTCTTGGAAGGAGAAGTGAACTGGCCCCAGTGGGTATAGGTGTATTTGCCAAGTCAAACATCATTTACCTGCTCCAGGGCCCAGCTCTGAGCCCCACAGTGACATCACGGAACAGAGCTGGGGATGCTTTCAGGCAATTTTATTTTCACAGAACCATTAGACAGGAGACCCTGACTCATCACAGGGAACAGAAATACCACAATTACACAATTATCTGGTGATTTAAAAATTAAGCTGTTTAAATGTGAAGGCATTATTCCAATGAGAGGCATTTAATCACGCACAGCAACAGGCCGCCCCCCCCCGAGCATTTAGCCCATGTTAGCACTGCTCACTGTAGCCTGGGCTGTGTTTTATGACAGGGTCACATTTCTCCTGCCCTTCCATTCGGAAAATGACTGTGGTTGCCCATGAATTGTTGTAATCAGTACCACTTAGAAATGAGATGATGTGCTTAAATGGTGCAGAAAGAGTGATCATCCACCACAGGTGAACTTTAGACTTATTTTCCACAAACACCTTTGGATAATCAAGCAGTGACCATGCAGAGCACATGGTGCTGATGAACTCTGCACAGGCTTGGCTCTTCCCTGTCATACAGGGATAACTTGTATTATTCACACCCAGAGAGGGGCGGAATTTAAATGCTGAACCTGAAACAAAAATGCACTAGCTCAAAATTGGAACTGGGGTTTGTGTTCTACTCAGTATAAACACCACAGGTCTGGGTACCTGCTCCAGACTAACATCTTATTAACATTGTTCTTAGTAATATTATATTTAATAGAAAATAAATTATTATTTATTATTAATTACTATCCCAAAATTATATTTATGGAAATGTAATGATTGTTACTATTAACTACTGTCAGATTTTACAGAATGTAATGGTTTCTGTTTGTTACTATTAATTACTTTTACCTTTAATAGAAATATAATGTTTTTAGTTTGTTACTACTATACAGTGTTAATTATTGTTGCAATATCATAGTTGTTACATTTTATAGAAATGGAATTGAATTTGTTGTTACAATTGATTACTGTTACTTTTATGGAGTTGCAATGGTTTTTGTTTGTTACTATTAATGAGTATTAACTATTTACATATTCCTTAGAAATGTAGTGGGGTTTTTTTACTGTTAATTAGTAACAATTGCTATTGTAATATCATAGTTATATTTTATGGAAATGTAATGATTGTTGTTACTATTAATTAGTATTTATTACTACTGTAATATCATAGTTGTTATATTTTATGGAAATGTAATGACTGTTGTTTGTTGTTATTAATCATTATTAATCATCAGTGTTAGAATGATCTCATTGGTAACAATCTCCTACGATTTTGGCGTGTGTTCATATTTGAGGCCTTAGGCAGTGCCCTCCCGTCAGCTTCCTCTGACAAAGCCAGGGGTCCCTTCCCAAAGTCACCTCAGTCTTTCCCAGCCCGAAAGCTGCGAGTTTGGTGTTGGTCTCCTCTTACAGGGGGGACGTTGCAGGAGTCAGCCCCAAGGAATGGAATTGGTGCTGAGCTGCTGCAGCACCTGCTGGAATTAAGAAGGGCATAGTCCATATTGTCAGGAAGGAAGGATTCTTTTCCTGATGTATTAACCATGGCCTTGAAAGATTTCTTGTTCTATTGTGCTCAATTTTACTAAGAAAACAAAAAACCTCTTTCAGAATAGCTAGAAACCTGAAGCTTTTATAGCTTGCTACTCATCAGAAATTTCCAGTAGCTGCCTTATGTCTTCTCTCGCACTGATTTGTTTTAATCATTAAATAGAAGTGATATTTTCTTTGGAGATGGGGATATTTTTCTTCTCTCTGTGAGACAGGTTTGTGAAGAGAGTTAATATCTTTTATTAAAGAAACTGATAAAGTTAGAACAAAAAAAAAGAATTGACCTTTCAGGCATACAAGCTGGCAGCAGCAACATTTTTATTGCATGTGCTTTTCTGAAGAAGGGCTAAAAGTGAGAGAAAGCCTCTGGAAAGTACTATAAACATGGATAAGAATGTAACTGTACCTAATTCAAATAGTATTTCTCATATCTAGGCTGCCACTCAAGAGTCTCCTTAGACTACAGATCTTTTCACAGGAAAGAAAACTGATTATCACTTCAGAATATTTAGAAATATACTGCATATTACAGTGGTATTTAGTACAAAATTAACTTTTTTTTAATCTACTACTGTTTTATCTAAAAATGCCATTGTTACTTCTCTGTAATGCTTTTATGCTCACAAATGCCAACTACAAAACAAGACCAATCAAGCTCCACACAAATGCATGTCTGTTCTATCTGACTGTAATCTCCCTCTTCCAGTGCTCCTCCTGTTTCAAAGCCCTGTGGATTTTGGGCTGTTTGATCCATTCACAGAGTGAGAAAATGGAAGCATCAAAGATCTTTGCTCATCTGAGAAGGCAAGAGGAAGAAAAAGAGGAATGGCTGAGCAATAACAGCCACTGAAAAAGTGTGATAAAGCTGTTTTATCACAAAGATTTGAAGATTTTAAGGCTGCCTTAGTGTAATAAAACTTAGAGATCACCACTTGCTGTGGGTAACACCACCATCTTAATAATGCATTACTAGGAACTCTCTCATTATCATCATTATTGGTCAATAATGTTAGCAGTTCTAACAACAGGTGTGGATTTGTACCTGCCTTAGCACAGAGAGGGTGTTGTGGGAAGGACTGCATTGCTTTTGCAAAGGAGCCCTGGCTCTTTGTTGCCATGGAAGGAAAGACAAAAAGCTGTTGAAAAGAAATGGTTTGAATAAAGTATACAAATGGCAAAAGAAAAATGGAAAAAAATATCCACAGTGTTTATTTATTTACTTTAAAGACAGAGTATTATGAATAAACTGACAGAGCAGGAGAAATACACAGTTTATAAAACAGCACTTCACATTTCTCTTGTGCTGTGTTTGCTTTCAGTCTCAGCCACCTTTGCTTTCAAGCCAGTTCCTTTCATTATCTGGAATAGTGTTGTGCACTATATTCAGCTTTCTTTTTGTCTGAAAATCATTTAAAACTGAACACTTGAGCAGAAGGGTATTTTCCTGCCCCCTACATCCACTACATTTGTTCCAGCACACATGAGCACAAACCATTAAAACAAAAAATTGCTAAAGAGGCACAGAGTAGACCCACCGGGGTATAAGGTTGTGTCTTAGACTCTGTTCAGGGGAGAAGAGCTGTGCTAGCTCACAACTATTTTCTTATTAATACCCTTTTTTGTGTTCACCAGTTAATCCCAGGTAATCCCAGGCAGAGCTTTCATTCTGGGGCTTTGCTTTCTCTCTGCATGCAGAGGACATTGGCTTGGTTACCCGAAATCATGTGGCTAGAGGACAAATTACTGATTGCTTCTATGCACCTCTGCCTTGAGCTACAAGTAATAAAAGCAATTAAAAATTATGAACGCAGAGAATTCCTAGAATAAATCTGACACTTTTACAACTACCACACGCAGCTACCCAAGAGACAAGGGTTTTATGATATGGCACTATCAAATATGCTTAGCTTTATGAATCAGTCAAGTGCTCGTATTTTTTACTTACATGGAGTTTGTAGTACAAGGAGCTCTAATATGGGAGCAACCCTCAGGACTTAATAATCTCTTCCATTTTAAAGTCTTCATGGAGCTGATACTATTTGTATATTACAAGTTATCCAGTGTAAATTAATAGCAATAAACTTTCAGAATGAGGTCCATGTGCTAACATTTATGACACACCTGAAGAGCAGTCCAACTTTCCACTGGGCTGCAAGAAGGAGCTTCATTCAGTCCCTCCCTCTGTAAGCACTGATGGATTTACTGCTCTTTCTGGTGCCCCTGCTGCTTTTCAGACACAAGCCTCCTTCCAGAACACAAGTGCCATTACCACACCATACCTAAGGCTGCTTCCAGGAAATCAGCTCCATGGGGAATTTCAGTAAAAGATATTCTAATGCGTGCTTTCTGTGGCGATTTATTCTCCAAGATGGATCAGATTTCAGATCAATTCCCAGGTCACGACGAATGCTTTCCGGAGTTTGGATGTGTGGTAACTTGACCTTCAAAAGGTTTCTCTTCCTGCATTAGTAGCATTACTTGTATGCTGCCAGAGCCATGTGTTTTATTTTTCCTGAATGCCTAGATGTACATTAGGCATTGCCTGTTTGTCAAACAGACAAAGAAGAGAAACAAGAAAGTGATGGCCCCACTTAGTGGATGAAGATGCTAAAGATCACCAAATTCAAAAGAAACACCTTTATTAACCTCGGCAGGATGCAGATCACACCCAGGCTGATTAATGGATCATATAAGGTCCCACTAGAAATATTTGCTGAAGATAATAACTGAAATCAGATTTCTCAAGTCCTAATCTGTTAGTACAAGCCCTCTCCCAGAACTCACTTGGACTCTGACCACCCAGTATGGCTTCCCAATTTCGAGTTAGGAAATGACTGACTAAACAAGAGGGGCACCTGCCCAGGGCCATTCAGACTTAGAAGAAAACAGTAGAGTAGCATGAAAAGCAGGCAGTGTAACAAGATCTGAATAACCTGTAGTATTTGGGTGCACAGTTATAAAATAATTCAGATGGTTTTTTTGATTGTTAGAACAAAAGATTTTGTCACTCCAGTCATGGTAATCAGAAATTTTCAAGCTTATTCAGATCCTGCTCCCTTCAGCTAAATAGCATGAGAGTGATAACAATGCACAGCTTCTGCTGGGATATGGCCATGGATCAGCAGGGAAAGAAAAGAAGGAAAAAAAAAAGTAAATTATTCTATACTGAAATGATTCAATAACACTGAAAAGGTAAGTGGCACATGCTTATTTTTGTCTTAGCAAGACACTATAGATGAAAATGATAACCATTTTAACTGCAATAATGCTGAGAACAGGAGTAACACCCACAGAGATAAGTGGCTGCAGCAATCTCCTCAATTACAGGCCAGCTGTTCTGTTCAGCACAGCTCCACAGAAGATTAAAACCATAGGCTGGGAAGGTAGAAGCAAGAAACCAGACTTTAAATCTCAAAAGTGCATCACTGACCAGTCACGCCAGCCTGAGCTTTGAAACGGTACTTGGAAAATCCAAGTCTCCTACAGCACAGATGGTTTGGGGATTTAAGGCTTTGTTTCATAGGGGTATGTATGAGCCCCTTGTGGGGGGCTGACAGTTTATCTTTGTTTAGAAATACAAGTAAATCACAAAAAACATGAGAGAAGTTCAAACTGAACACAGCCATAGAACAATTCCTGGGCAGAAAAGCTTTTTCCTTAACACCAAGTAATTTGCCAACCAAGATCCCACCATCCACAGGAGCTGGCATTGCTTTTTAGAATTCCCATCAGGACAGTGGTACTTAGAGAGCCAGTTTTTGATCTGAAGGAGATTGGGTAACTCCAATCATGCTATTGTTCCATTTATGGCATTTTACAGTTGGTTATGGCCACTGAATAGTTCAGACCTGTAAACCACAAGCACAGACCACCCAGTCAGTCAGAGAATTGTCATCTCCCAAATGACTAGAGAAAGGGACATCCTCCTGGACCTGAATATTAGTGATTTCCATACTGAGTAACAGGGGCAGCATGTAAAAAATTCCCTTGGCTGAGTTAGCCCTGGGGGGTTTGTTTGAACACCTTCCTCCAGCTCCCCACATGGGCTTCCCCTGCAACCCGGCAGGGACACAGAGTGGGAAGGAGGGCAGGAATACCTTTTAAAAGAAACCAATTGGCAAGATGAGGAACTGGATAATCACAGGCCTCATTCTCACTGTAAATCAATCCCACATTCACAGCCTCTCCTGGGAACAGCAGTGAAAATGACTTAAGAAAAATCAAGTGGCACATGATGCCTGTCTATTAATTTCAGTTTAAATAGCTGTGTTACATTTTAGCAGTAACTCCAGTTTCTAAGATAATAATATCACTCACTAGCACTTGTTTGGTATGTGTTTGTACACTTCAAGAATATCATTTAACTTCAGTTCTTGCTGAAAGGAAGGTGTTTCAGTTAGATGGAATTTTATCTAGACTTTGTATAATCACCATATTTATAACATACACTATTTTTCTACAAAAAAATAAATTCTTTTTTTTTGTGACCACAAAATCTATCTTCATTCCCATCCTCTAAGACCCACTTAAGTCCCTGAGGAAAAAAAAATTGCGTAGGATTATGGATCTCTGAAGGCAGCAGTAAATTCCCAGCCATCAGCTGGGAAAAAATTTCCTACCATCAGCTGTTGATACTGACTAGCTCACAGTGTTTGTCACAAGGCCACTACTGTGCCCTTCCAGGAATTTCTCAGGCTTGGGAACTTCAGCAGAACATGTATCTCCAAAATGCAAAATTCTCTGCTACTTGAGAATCTCAAAAACAGCTCTGACAATGCAAACCAGTCAGGCAAGTTTAACCATGAATTTTTTCCTTACTGTGTGGATGGCCATAAGTATTCCAGCCACAGCAAATGCACCAGGTTTGACTTCAGCAGTTTCCACAGGGATGAACGATGTTGTATAAACAAGTCCTCAAAATGTTGGAGGAGAGAGTGCCACGGACACAATACCCCACAAACTGGAGACATTCACGTCAAGGTTCACAGCTCCTGGTTCCCTGCTAGTGAATCAGCAAAGGCAAAGCCCAGTAAATAATAAACTGAAAGAAAAGTGTTCTTCCAACTCCCTTTCAAGACAATTTCACCTGGCTACAGCTCTCTTTCCATGCTAGACTTCCACCACATATCAGTGCTTTGTCATTTTGTGACCATTTGAAGCATTGTCATTTTAAATTATATGATAGTCACAACAAAGTACCTGATGTGTCCAAATGATGAACCACCACCTCCTGCCAAAAACAATAAAGTGGCAACACTTATTTTCAGCTGGGTAAACCTCTTCATTTCTGTATTACAGAAGCCTTCTTTCAAAGCTGAAAAATGGCATGTTAGCAGTCCAAGAACATTTGCAATCTTTAAATCCTCCCCTTTCTCTGCTCTGCTGTGCCCAGCCAGTCTAAAAATCTGATGGGAGTGGAACTGCTGAAAGTTTTAATGTCTATATTTTTTCCAGCATTGCTTCCAAGTCATTCATGGTTGTTTAGCACATACCTCACAGAACTGTGCAGGGCACCATCTGCAAACATGGTGCAGATAATACAGACTGTGCAAACCACCAGGTGTTTGTCTCATCATCCCAGTGACCATTTGAGTGATGTCTGGAACAACAGCAGCCCATCATCTGTGGGAAAAAACAACACTACAAGCAGGCTTGGTCCCTGGGACTCTTTAAGGTGAGGAATGTAGGCAAAAGGCATGATTTTATCCCAGAGCATACGATCTTAAAAGCATACTATTGGGTCAGACTGAAGCAAACACACAAAATCACTGAAATATTCAAGTGCTCATTAGCATAAATGCAAACTGGAGTGAAACACTTCAAAAGCAGGTAGTGCCAGGGGATTTTACAGGCATTACTACAAGATTTTTTTCATCCAAGCTTTCCTTTTATCATTATTATCTGAACATGCAATATGTCCTTGAGTTATTTCTCTTTTCTTTTTTAAATGGTGGTAAAATGTTTTTGCTTAACATGCACTTATAAATCCCTGTACACCAGACAACCAGACCTTTGTTACATGTGTTGCATGTTATTTATGCCAAATTCCTCTGCAGCTTGTGTGGCTGCACGTGAATGTGGTGGAAGCAGTCACTGAGAAGGCAGGATGCCCTGATCCTGTGCCAGGATCCATACTGAATGCAGGATGCCTGGGAAATACAAACTGCCTCTGTGACTAGTTACTCCTAGGCCATGTTGGCTCCTGGCCCTTTGTTACAGGTCAGAGATGACCACAAGCTCCCTTCTGTCCTAGAAGATGTTTGGGTGGATAATTTTGTGAATGCCCCTTCCAGCTAGAACTGTTGAGCACAAGGAAGGGTTATCTTTCCTTTCTCTGTTCAATTAAGTGTATGTGAATTAGTTCAGCTACAAGAAGATCACTTCAGAAAAAATCCTGAATTTTTAAACTACAAAAAAATAAAAAGCAAACCACTTTGCAAAATTGTGGGCATTTGTCTATCATAGTATACAGTTTGGTTCAAAAAAAAAAAAAATCCAAGGAGATCTACTCTGAAAGGATTTGCACAATTTATAATCCCTCAAGTGATCACTTCTAAAAAACCACCTTTTTTTCCCCCCCTCTTCTCCTTTGCAAAGGGGCACATCCTGCTAGTTTTGGAAAGGTGAATGTAGCATTTCACCACTTACCAGATGAACAAGGTGACAGACAACACCTGCAGTCCCAGACTTTCCCACGGAGCTTCCCCTGGAGATGGTGTTCTCTCACTTCACCAGCTGGGGCGTTTTCCTCTTTCAAAGACCTTCAGCTTCTAAGATGCAGAAATAGATGAAAACAGTTTAAAAGTTAAGGCAGCATAAAGAAGCTGGATAAAATGGGGTGTGCCAAGTTCTGTGCCATCATGTATAAACTGCTGGTTACAAACAGTGATGGTCTTATCTGCAATTTACAGTGTGTCCTTAGAGAAAATAAAACTGAGGCAGGTTCCTGACGGAATTCCGGTTTCCAGACGTCATTTATTATCATTTCTAATTTCCCACACTGCAGAGCACAGAGGTTTGGGGGTTTTTTGACATCTGGTATTTCTTTAACTCAACTTCCAAAAGTAATTCCTTTAAGAGGTATTAAATCAGGACACTTAGTTTTTTACCCAGCATTACTGTCACCATGGCTTTCACTAGAGCCAACAAGAAGCCTTCTGCAGTTCTGTGGAGTCATTCAGCATTAGCAGTTAAGTGACATACATTAAAAAAAGACGGTTTAAGGGGTACATCAGTGGTGAGCAGAAGTGAAACAGGCAATATTTTTCCTGTTTCCAGTTCATTCAGCTGAAGAATCAAAAAAAAACCTAAAAAGCCCCAAACAAAAGCACTTGCTGGACTTCAGTCCAGAAACAGAAATCCATTTCTTCCTACAATCCCAGCTCAGGATCAGTTTAACTACTTTCTACATTAACTGGAAATTTAAAGATGCTTTAGGAACAACAACAAAAATAAATAAATTGAGTAACAAGTTTTGAACAAGTTTTGACTTGCATTCCCTTTAAAGTGTGGGGGATTTTCATGCCTAGTCAGGAAAGCAGAAAGTAATTACTGTTTCATGACTTCACTAGAGAATTTTCAAAAAGTCATTTTCCAACTGACAATTATTTTTTGTATTATTTATTAAATCAAATCTTAATCCAACTAAAAGCATGTTTCCTTGATATGCATACTGCTCCTTTACTAAGGAAACATGTAATAAGGTAATCCAAATAAAGCCTGCCAGAACACTGCATGAAACAGTAAAACCTACAAAGAAATA